>VUQR01035571.1:0-11990 GCA_015108515.1 Hemichromis elongatus
GAGAGCATCCTGAGACCATTCATGTGTGGGGTTGCTTCTCATCCAAGGGAGTGGGCTCACTCACAATTTTGCCCAAAAACACAGCCATGAATAAAGAATGGTACCAAAACAGCCTCCAACAGCAACTTCTTCCAACAATCCAACAACAGTTTGGTGAAGAACAATGCATTTTCCAGCACGATGGAGCACCGTGCCATAAGGCCAAAGTGATAACTAAGTGGCTCAGGGGGGAAAAAAGTTAAAATTTTGGGTCCATGGCCTCCCCAGATCTTATACCCATTGGGAACTTGTGGTCAATCCTCAAGAGGCGGGTAGACAAACAGAAACCCACTAATTGTGACAAAGTCCAAGAAGTGATGATGGCAGAATGGGTTGCTATCAGTCGGGATTTGGCCCTGAAGTTGATTGAGAGCATGCCCAGTCAAATTGCAGAGGTCCTGAAAAAGAAGGGCCAACACTGCAAATACTGACTCTTTGCATAAATGTCATGTAATTGACGATAAAAGCCTTTGAAATGTATATACTTGTTATTATATTTCAATACAACACAGAAACAACTGAGACAAAGATCTAAAAGCTGTTTAGCAGCAAACTTTGTGAAAACTAATATTTGTGTCATTCTCAAAACTTTTGGCCACGACTGTACATGTGTGCATAGTACATCTTAAAAAAAACATTTTGGTTAGGGCTGGGTGATATGGCCAAAAATCCATATTACAGTATAAATTGAAGCACGCAGTGATGATATATATCGCTATATATTATCGCTTAATATTATATATGATATTATTATATTATATATTATTTCTTCTGTATACCGTATTTAACGTAATTGATTAAATTTAACGGAGTTAGAAGTTAGCAGGAAGTTAGCTTACTAGTTTCCATCTAAACATGATATACCATGTTCTGACTGAGATCTCTGCTATTACTTCCAACATAAATGAAGACGGAAAACTAAACAGCAGTGACGTTTGTAGGGTTACTGAAGTTGGGCTAGCTGGTATATAACGATGTGGTACGTGATCTCTAGTGACACAGCTATGTTAGCATAATATAACCACAGTGAAGCTGGAGGATAAACGCTAACTATTTTCCACTTGATAAAAATTAATGTGAGGGTTCCGGATGGTTAGGAATAAATGCTATCGCATGGCAGGATGCTTTAAACGGACCAAACATCAGTCGGAAGAACAACTGAGATAATCTATCCACAATACGAGATTAGTCATTAATATACTGCAACAACATGGGAATACAGCAGCTGCGAGAGAATTCAACATTAATAAATCAATGATACGGAAGTGGAGGAAGCGCAGTTTTTGGCTTTCCCCATATTCCAAAACGTGCTTTATCTCTGTACTATTACTGTTGCCTAGCATAATTTGCAGATGATGCGATGCTTTCAACCAAAACAGGCGCAGCTTGACGACACCATCAACATGCGCTATCGCGGTAGAACGGTAGTCAAAATCTCTACCATGGGCCAAATTTATATCATTTCTACCGTATACCGTTTCTACCGCCCACCCCTAATTTTGGTCAATACAGCAGTCTGGATTATTAAAAAAAATATTCTTGAACTTTAAGTTTAATTCATGTGAAATACAAGTGCACAAATCAAAAGAGAAAGTGCCAGAGGAGACAGTGTTGTCCAGTCTGGTGGTAATCCCAGACTGGGGGTGCTTTTTACATGCAATGACATCTTACACGAACAATTCCCAGGCCCCTGCCAGCCTGTCTGTGCCGAGCAATGTCTGCAAGTGCAGACTGGGCAAAGACAATACAGGTGGCAGAGGAATTACGTAAACTCAGAGCAGTTAGGATGATCAGTGGACAGACAAAGCTGACAATGCTTCAAGCCACAGAAACCAAATTAGGTGAAACTGCTTGAGATCCAGAGAAAAATGCAGCTATTAATAATTCTTAAACAGGCTCACTGACAGGAAAATGCAAATATTACAGACTGTAGACTGATCTTAATGATAAAAATCTCTCAATCTCCATTATCTTGACTTAATCACCACAAAATGGCTAATGAGTTTAGGTTTTTATGTAGCACTATACCACACTGTAATAATTCATTCAAACTATTGCAATGTGTTACAGCTGTTTTGGATACAAATTTTATTGGAATCTAATGAGTACTTTGCCTATCGTAAAGAACAACAAAAAAAAGTGAGTAATATTTTGAAATGATTTAAATGACTTCAATAGTTTTTACTTGAACGCAACATTGTTTCAAACATGCTGTGACATAAGTGACAAGCCCACTAACCTCTCCATCATCAAATGACCCACAGTCTGATATAAAAACTTATATCATTAGCGCTTCTGGTTGAAGCAGTTCAACCATCCACAAAACACCTTGTGCTGCTCTACTTATGACTGGCAGTAGAAACAAGCAGCTCTGCCAGCACCTCTGTGCTGCTGCTGTAACATTAGACCCTACTTCCACCTCGTTCTCCCACTGGCACAGCAAAAATAAAACTAAAAAGAAGAAACTTCCACAGCAGCAGAAATATTATTAAAAAGCAACAAATGCAAAAACAATTCTTGTTTTGTTTTTTTCTCAAATCTTGATTTTATTTATTTACCTGTGGAAAGAGGTCACTGCTTTGGCTTCATTATTTTGTTCCATCCAAGTATGTGAATGTGAGCGAATGCCTCATGTGCTGCACACAGAAGGAGGTGGGAGTGCCAGCATGGTCTTATAAATGGTCAAGGGGTAAAGAGCTGGAACACAATCCACTACAAACACACAAAATCACTGCTCACATGCACACACACACACACAGACTCACCCTGGTGAATTCCTAGCAGGCCACTGTGCTGCCAGTAAATTCCTTCCCTGGCCGGGTGAGCATGACGCAGTGACACATTTGGTTCAGCTTCATGCTGCTGCCACCCTCTCTTGTTCAGGTTTCACAGCCATCCACTACCACCTACCCACCCACATATCCAGCACACATCACAAACACCCTCTTTCATTTGATTTCCTCACAGTCCATCTCTCTCACGCTTTCCCCTTTGCTCCATTTCTCACTCCCACTCAAGCTGAAAAGCATTCAGAATTGCCTTCTTGTTTGATTAAATGAAGGTACTTTAAAGTCTACGTCGGTGTGTTTGGTGAACACAGACGTATCCTTGATGCACAAGTCTGAGCTGAATGTTACCAGAGTGCACACTGGCATGAAAATCACTCTAATGGGGGTTATTACACATTCTCTCATTTCACATGACAGCCTATGTGGCTGACTAGCAAGAAGTGTTTCAATACTTGTAATGCTAATCTCTTAAATGTGTTGGACACATAATTTGCATTGGTTAGCTTTTGAGTTATATGAAACCGCTGCTATATCAGAGGTTGTGTTATGATGTGTCATGCTGATTTTTTTTCATTTTTGAATGTAATTTTTTTTTTACATTATGCATCTTTTAATTCAGAGATTACTACGTAGAGTTGCACCTTTCACAATCTACCTAATCTTTTATCTTATCAACCCTTTATCCACCTGCCTCTTGTCTCATCCATCTAGCCATCTTTGTCACATTTATTGTTTAATTTCAGACAGGACATATATGCAGAGCATGGTGTATGACTTCAAGGCTCCCTGAGCTGATGAACAAAGCATCATTTTGTTTATTATATCATAGCTCTGTTATGTTGCCAGGCAGCTTTCCTGTCTTTGGTTTCAGCGTGACCCACTAAAATAAAGAATTTCTCCAGCAGCACACAAGGATAAGGTGAAACTGGCAGAGCCAACACAGTTGCTCAGCAGTGCTGGCAGACTGAAGACAACATGATGCCAATATTAAGTAAGGAAGATGCGAGCATCACTGACATTACTGGCATAAACAACCTGCTGCCAAGACCCAAATGTAAATATGCCCAGCACTTCGTTTACAGTTCTATAAATCACCTACCACAGAAAGTATCTGAATCGGGTTTACAGCCACATAAAATCTGTTGTTAAGCCCAAACAGTGCTGTTGTTGAAACTTGATAAGTTTGAATCCAGTATGCATGTGCGTTAAATGTGAAAATGGGCCTCACCCAGTTGTAGCTGTAGTCTGGCCAGTGACCTGAGCACATCCACAAACTAAACAACACTCCAATGCAGCTAAAGGCAAGGGATAGTTGATGCCAAAGGCAATTTCAACTAAAGCTGGAGAGTACTTAGCTCATGTCTTCAGAGGTATTCAGTATTTCGCAATAGAGCTTCAATGATTCATTAAGTAATTCGAACAACTCAATTATTAAACAAATCCTTGATGATTTTTTTTTTTTTTTTGCTTCAATGCTTAGTTCCACAACTAAATATTTTAATATGGGTCCATAGACTGTCTATACACAAACAGTGAAGAGTTAAGAGGCAGAGATGTTACCAAGACAGTTAGCTCAGGTGGGGTGAAAGATGTTTCTAGTGTCCGAAACAGCAGCACTTGTTACTATAGTTGCCATAATAGCCATAAAAAAAAAGCTAGCAGGAGTCATCAAACCACCTGTTCAGCAAGCTGCAACTAAAGAAAGCCAAAGTTTTTAGCTGATCCCCTCCACAGTTGTTTATTTTAACACAGCAAGTTACAGTAAAGTTATAAAATTTAAATTAAATCATATTTATCTAGATGGACTTTTAAATTAGTTTTACATAAGGCTGACAGCACCTGACCAACTTAGTAGCAGCAGTACCCACAGCAAGCAGGGGTGAGTCTAAAAGAGGGTCATGTGGTGTACTAGACCATAGTTATTTCAAGGTTTTTGTAACATTAATTTAGATTCAGTTAATATAAAATATAATGCACGTGTATGCACAAAATAAAAACACACATAAACAGACACCAAATCTACCTTAATACTATCAAAAGTCTGTTTTTGCCTCCTACCAATGTAAGCAAGCCATCCAAGAAGACAGAGTAAACAGTATTTTATGTTATGCATTAGTTTAGGTTGTATACCTTAATTTATTTGACATTTCTGTTTTGTGATTATTTTTTAAAATTTTGCATTTAACAAAATGTTTTCTTTCTTTTTTTTTAATGTGATTTTAATATGGCATGTAAATACAATAAAAGTTTATTTTCGTTTTTGAGATACTGAACACAGTTAAACTACAAAAACCATCGCAATTTTTTTTTTTTTTTAAAAATGGACACCATTAAGCAGGCAATTTAAGCAGACCTGTGTTTTTCTATTCAGAATATTTATTATTAAAAAAAATACAAAATAAATTCAATTATTTGATTAATCAATGGAAGATTGATAGCTGCAGCCCTAGAGTATTTTTACATTTTACTTAAATAGCATGCAATGTGGGTTTAAGGGTATGTACGGACCAAGTATTCATAAACATTTTAATTTATGATTTCACTTTTCTTCAATATAGTTAGTCAAAAAAGCTAAAAGCCTAAACACAACTGAGCAAAATCGTCAACTTACTCTTAAGCTCTGGAAATATCTTACCATTACTTGATTCCGCCATCGCATGTACTTTGGAATATATTAGCTCTCGCAAAGTTGTTGAGGAGCAAATGCTTGTGGGTTGTAAGATGGTCCAAAAGTAAAACTATATTTCCCCGGCTGACAAGCAAAACATCACATTTGGTCTGAACACACCTTTGGAAGTAATAACTGATGGAATTAGATCTGTTTTGTTTTTTGTTTTTTTTTTATTAAGCTTCAAAAGAAATTTGCCATAAACAATTTTTGGAGGTTAGTTCAATATATTGCCTATTCACAAAATAAAATATTCCATAAAACCTCAGTTAGACCTAAAATTGACTACATCACCCATATTTGGGAAATAAAATGAAAGAAAATTGTACTTACATGAACTGTAGGTACTCACATATTTTAAGTCCAAAAATTGAAAGAAGATCAGCAAATGTGGATATAAAATCAACAAGCCATCAAATCACATAGTTTGTGTAAACTGGCACGACATGAAAAAATACAGAAGGGAAGACTCGCTTGTCAGCAAGTTTCATAATCTTTCATTTATTCCGATTATTGATTATTCCGTTAGAATGTGCCTAACTCCAAAAAGATATCTACAACGGGAAAGAAAATATCGTCACTAGCAATAACACTGTCAGAAAATATTATCCCTCCCTAAAATCTCTGAACTTCACAATCTCCACAGTCAAAGTGGCAGAAAAACACTCAGCCTCCACTGAACGACTCTCATAGCTGTACCTGTACCACTTGTCTCATAACATAAACACTTAAACCAATGCATCATTTTCTACCCACAAGGTAAATATTTCACATGCTGCTGAAAAAGAACCTAAGCAAAACTTTCAGCTATTCCACACATGCAACTTCAACAAAACGTAGGCTGACAAAATGACTCCTGGAGCTATTTGATGTGAGATGGGTGTGTTTGTAGTGCTGCTACACAAACATTAGTTTGGTGCCTAAATTAAATTGGCATTTGCTTTAAGTGCCTCCAAAATATTTTATAAAATATAAACTCACTCTGTTGAATATTTTAGAGAAGTTAAAAACATCAGCAGAGTCTTAGCAGAGAAATAAAACTTAATGATAGCTCGAATGCTTTAATAAATACATGCAAAAAATATTTCCATCTACCCTCTAGCAGCCTTGAAAGTGATCTGCATTTATTTTTAAAAACCTTTCAATCTGCAGCGAACAAGGTTAGCGCAAGCAGCATTCATTACTTGCAATGAAAAGTAATTCAG
Source organism: Hemichromis elongatus (assembly GCA_015108515.1). Lineage (NCBI taxonomy): Eukaryota > Metazoa > Chordata > Actinopteri > Cichliformes > Cichlidae > Hemichromis > Hemichromis elongatus. Next base: position 6,702 of record VUQR01035571.1, read on the forward strand.
TTGAATTCTTGCCACATGGCTGCAGACAGTAGGCAAATATTTCTGCAGTAGCTATGTAAAATATAAGTGCAGCCAAAGCTGTTTCACTGGTTGTTATTTTGTTTATTTATTGCAGCTCTCGGGTGCTTAAATCTTGTCAGTTGATCCACCACTTTAGTCCAGACTAAAATATCTCAACAGCTGCTGCATCGATTGACATTTAGTACAGACATTTGTGGTCCCCAGAGGACATATCCTATTGACTTTGGTGATACCCTGATTTTTTCCTGTAGCAAAACCAGCAGATTGACATTTATAGTTTGCAGGGAAATGTCAGAAACACCAACATGGATGGACTGCCATGAAATCTGTTGCTGCAGAAATTTTGTTGAATGAGAACTTTACTGATTAGTCAGACTTTTCATGTATTGAAAAGTAATGACAGTCCTTCTTTAAGTCGGCATGTAAACTGTAGTTTGGGTGTTTTTTAGCCCTCTGCTTTTCATTCTGCCTATCATTATCTAGTTAGCACTGTTATTGTAAGCTTTTTAACATGCAGCTAGAGAACTACCGTGACTGCACACAATCTCTCATTGCTGTCAGCATGGCCCAGTATGTAAAAGATGGGCAAAGCTACTGAAATGTCTTCCACTGGTTTATGAAGTCACACTTTCTTGTTTTGAAGCGTCAAAGCTACCATGTCTGTTTGTTTTTCCCAGGACCACATTTGGACAAGTGGATAGAGTGCTAATGTTAAGTTATCAGCTAATGCTAACAAACTTAGCACATCCATAAACTATATGGGTTTATCAAACAGACATAGGAGGAGAGATGGCACTAAAAGAATCAGGAAGAGAAATTGTTGGGAGGATTTGAAACCTCTCAAGATTATGATTAACCAGACACTGTCCCCTTAGAGCCAATTTATCCTTTTTATAGTAGTGAAGATGTAGGTATGTTGAATTTTCAGGTTCTTGGCTTATTTTATATTTGCACCATGAATAAGCATGACAATTGATTAGTGAGGATTGTAGGATGAGCATAAATCCTTGTTCTTTTGATGAACTGAGCTATTAACGAAGCAATAATATTATGAAACGGTATGCAATGTGCATTAGAAGTAAGCCAAAAAGCCAAAAGAACACCACCAGTGGAGATGTCCACCTCCATCTAGCCAGTTTCTTTAGCTGAGCCTGAAGAAGGGACAGAAACATTCCTACATAAAACTTGTTTTTAACTTGTTTTTTTAATAATAGTAGAAAACCCACGAAAAGTAGTATCAGTATCACATTGGTATTCAGGATATCAAGGAATGGCATCAACACACTGTTCCAGCTCTTTCAGCTGCCAGTGAAAAGAACTAAGGCCACTGTAAGGCCTCTTTTTCTCAGGTTTTACATTAAAACACACTCATTTCATATTCAAAAATGTGGATGAAAAACTTCAGCGGGATAAATGACAGCAAGATGACATCTACAATGACTAGAAAAGTGCAGCGGGCATCCTGTCATGACATCTGCTTGTTACTACATGTACATCAATTTAACATTCATTATACTTTGAGAATGAAGCCACTGTTATTATCATCTGGGTCATCTGCAGGAACATTTCCTGACAGCCCTGCACAAAACAGATCACTGTTTGTTTGACACTTGTCCACATTCAAATCAGCTATGACGTTTTGGCCCCCTGCCTCTGCTCCTGACTCACTAATTATAGCCACTTTTCACTGGGCTGAGGAGCAGAGTGCCTATTAAATGTCTTATTGCAGAGATAATGAAAATATTATGCATTAGCATAAACAGGAATGGCACTGGAATTGAGCCCTGTGACTGCTAAGAGCTTGTGGAAAAGTGAACAATGCTCAGGCTCATTGTAAAAGTGCCTGCACTGGCTAAAAATTTGCCTCTATACCCCAGTTTGTGCCTTCACAGCAAATAAGATTGACTGTGAGAAAATTGAAAAGCTGCTTGAGAAAGGGAGGATTTTCAGAGGCTATTTAGGGGGCAAAAAATAAGTTGCAAAAAAATAAAAAACAGATTTACATGGATTTTATAATTAAACATGGACTACTGCATGAGTAAAGCATTCTCTAAGCACTTGTTTTATAGCCAATAAAGCCATAACTTACTTTATAATTCTTGTTCTCCCACAGTAAGCGGAAACAAACGTAGGACACACATCAAGTGTGCCAAGTGAACATAATCAGTATGGAAACAAGGCCCATTTACTAGGTGCTCTTCAGCTGTAGCTGTGCTATGTGGGCGAAGGTCAAAATCAAGAGGTAAAGTGGAGGAAAAATGTGTCACTAGTGCCGAATCCATAACGCAAGCAGTTATTCCAACCCTCAAAGCACCAGAAAAAAATGCCTGCAGTACACAAGGTTAATAATGTAATGCAATACTTTATTAAACCCAGATGGCAAATTCGACTTTTGTTTGGACTCCTACACATCAGCTCTGCTGCAGTGGGTTTGGGATTCAGTGATTTGTTAAAGAGTTTAATGCTTCCAAAAATTTAATTAAGCTCAAACTTGTTTGTAAGACAAACAAGTTTTCATTTAGTTTGCTACATTGTTATAGGAAAAATTCTCTGCCCAAAATAATGTTCATGTTAATCTTAATATAAATGCATATTTATAGAAGGTGGCAGATTATCTCAAAACAAATTACTTTAGAACTTCTAACAATGGACTAGTACTAGTACACGCCCAGGGTGAGTTTGTGGAGTTGCATTGTCAGTCTCCTTGACAATGTAACAGCAGAGTGATCGGTAACATTTGCTTTGGTTTTGGCCTGCAGTATCTGCTTCCACCATCTCTCATCCCGTCTGTCCTGACAGCATGTGGACACGGGAGACTTTCCCTATGATTGAAAACTGAATAAATCAACAGTACATGGAGAATAAAATATTTATAATAGCATAAAGAAGAAAAATGAGAACTGCGGCAGAGTAAATGTAAACAAAGTTTTAATATTTGTTGAGAAGTGTCTAAGGAATACTTTTAGAACTGTGCACTTAGGACTAACAGATATGGACACTACATGTTTTAATATTAAGGGCAGGATCAACTTTGTGGTTAACGCCTGGAGTCACTGGCTTACTGCATCTCCATTGCAGAGCTATTCCAAAACAGTTTGGGGGGTTTTTGCACACACCCATGCACTGTGTGCAGGTCTTCATGTTTTGATATTTCATTTTATAATGAAGTTATTATTTTGGTGCTATGGTGGTGCAGTGAATAGTATTTTTTTTAAACGAAAAGAAGGTTCAGGTTTTGAATTTGCTGGGCAAATTCTCTGGAATTTGTATATTCTTGGTGTCCCTGCGGGTGCTCTGGTCCAAACACATGTTCATTATGTTAACTGGCATTTCTACATTTTTGTAAATTTGAGTGTGATTTTTTAGCACCACCTCTTACACTGGGTCAGCCAGGATAGGCTCTGCACCACCCCCAGGCCCAACCCTAGCTCCACCCTCATGCCCTTAATTGGCTAAGAAATCTGGATTCTAAATTCTATGTCATAAGGGGAGTTAGCATGTATACTGTAAAACTACATGAAATAAATCACTTGGGCCACACAAATTTTGCCCTTCACTTTCAGTTGATCATATTTTAAATTGATTCAATGAAAATAAACCCTCAGAAGCACATCCACAGGGTTATTTATAGAATACCTGGTTGCCTTGGCAGGAAAACTTCACAACCAAGACGTACCTCATGCCGTTTCACGTTCTCCGTCATCAATCTGGTCATCTCTATATTAAAAACACAATTTTGTTTCTGAACTTCAACCACTTTTTATTAGTGCCAATTATGTCATACACAACCATGTCTAATAAATCTTTCCTCATGGCTCTGATTGATTGATATACTGATATGATATGCAGTTTTTCAAGACATGAATGGTACAAATTTCATTTTGCTTCACTTTCTCTTCACTACCCACCTAGATTTTTTGATTCCAAATGACACGAAGCAACAATCTGCCTCCCCAGACGGCCACAGAGGTTATAAAGCGGCCCTGACACTTAATTGCAGCTCCATCAAGTACCAGGATTGAGATTCTTCAGCCCTGATGAGCCATTCTATCTTGATTGTGGCTGTATTTGGAAGGGTGTAGTAATGGTGGGGAGTGAATTGTACTTTAATAGAGATGTCCATCACAACCAATCACAGACAGGAGACAGAGTGGCATCCAATTCTTTTGCTGCTGGTAATCCCACAAAGAAGGGGCAGCCCCACCCCTCCCCAGCCCTTAAGTGACTGCTTCAGGACATTTTGTTGCTATGGCAATATTAAGATGAGGCCATCATTAGCTTCAAATAAGGCCCCACTGTGATGCATTGCCATAAATACTGCAATATCGCAATAAGTTTTTGAAAAAGGAGATTTGTGTTTACTGCCGGAAAACACCTCTTCTGAAAGTGTGCATGCACAACAGGAGAGCAGCATTTATCCGGACAGCAAGATAGTCGACGTGGAGACTGACAGCCTGGCATGCTAATGGACAAAATGTCTGAACTGCATTCACATTCAAAACACCTCACAAGGTCCTGACGGGTCTGTCTAAGGGAGGCAAAGGGATTTTGGACCTGTGTAAGAAAGTGAGTGTGTGTGAAAGTTTCAGTTGAATCAAAACGGCCAAGGAAGAACAAAGGAAAACAGCCAAGTGCTTAAATAATTAACTAGCGCAAAACTAAATAAAATATAACAAATGTAGTTCCGTAATTTTCAAGAGAATGTTGCAGCTGCACGGAGAGAAGACAGAAAATGGGGATTTATAATTTAAAAACACAGCTGTAAAGACTCAGGCAAAATGCACAAATGTTGGTGTTCTGGATTTCAACTGAGATTCCTATGGTTTAAAATGTAAAAAGTAACGCATATAACTTACATGGTTTACAGCTGTACTGCTACAGCTGTCATACTATAAAATACAGCTATCCAAAATAATAATTTCATGCATTTTTTAAATTAAAAAAAAACAAAACAACAGCAACAAAAACAAACAAGTTAAGTTTAGGTCTTCCAAAACTGTGTCCGATGTAAAGCATGGCACTAAAACACTATTTGGGTGACCGCCAGCTTTCACTTATAACAAACCCAGTTAGCTGATGTATCTTATTACCCTCTTCTTTCCATCTGCCCGTTTCAGAAATAAAATTGCAGAGAAACTATAAAAATGTCCAAAAAGGAATAAATAACCAGGTAAATGTTATGACAGCTTTTATCTTTCCACTTATGTCCAAAAATTATGGATTATAGTCAACTATATCGTTCATCACCCTCTTTCACTCTCATTATTG
>VUQR01035572.1:0-15188 GCA_015108515.1 Hemichromis elongatus
CAGAGATCCCTGGCAGAGCCAGGTTCAGGGAATGGCAACCACCTGTCCTTACTGGTTGGGGATGAGAGCAAAGAGAAGATGTACAATGAGAATCTTGTGGTGGCTCTACTAAAAAAAACAAAACAAAACAAAAAAAAAAAACATGGCTGCTACACAAACACTCCTTTCTGACAAGGTCCCAAGTAAATAAGAAAGATGATGATCAAAAACAACTAGTAGGAAATTTCACTGCAACGTGGTGGTCGTGTGGATGGACAGCAAGCCTGTTGTCACGGTGTCAAGTCTCTATTCGATTTAGCCTCAGGGTATGTCTTTGAAATGGCAGGGAAAAAAACAAACAAATAAATAAAACAAAGGGTACATGTCATATCACCTGCATCTGTCTAGTTCCACCGAGAAGTAAACTGTTTGTACTGTGCTCGAGGCCTTGAAACAACCTGCCAAGAGATATTGGAATACTTGGAGCTTCAGTTCCGTTTGGCAGAGGAATGGTATGTCAGCGAGAAGACACTAATTCAGATGAGAGTAGCTTTCTTTATAAATGAAGAAAATGAAAGCCCGGTCTTGAATGCCAGTCCACTGATCCCACATGCACGCTGCAGAGTGATTGGATTGTTAAGTGCAACTTAATTAATCTGCCTTTAAACATTCAGAACATGTAACGCATAATCAAAATATCTAATTTACAAATAAAAAATAATGGAAAATCACTTTGTTTTATATTTTAATGCATAATTGCAGTGGTCACTTATAATAATTAATGTTCAATTATTCATATTTGAAAACAATGAAATGCTGCGATTCAGGTTCCACAACGCCTGTCACCACAGACCCATCACAGACGGGCACCAAGGGATAAGCCTTCGTGATACTGACATATTTTACTGTCTAATGTGTTTTAACTTTTACATGTTTTTTTTTTGTCTTTTTCCCACTAACAGTCACGCTCAAAATACTTTTCTCCACTTTATCGCTTCTGTTTGTTAAATATGTTGTAAAGACACAAGAGAGAAAAAGTTCAAAAGATTACTTTTATACACGAAATAGAACTAGTAATCAAGGAAAAGCCATTTAATGGAAGTGTTGGGATTGCTTGTTCGGTCTCTTGAGATTTGAGCAGGTAATGATCTGCTTTTTCAACGGGTTTGGGGCAAAATGTATTCAGCCAGGGCCGGGGTGGATGCATCCATTTACTTTTTTTTTTTTCCGTAAATTCATTAATTAGAGCATTGACTATAACCTACATTTTAAATAGGTCGATTCATCCCACCATTTACAGAAACAGAAAGAACCATTCGTCCAATTCATCCTGCAAATGACTGAGATAAAAATAAAGCAATCTATATTCTCAGCTGATTACCTATTTTAAATAGCCTACTTCATGCACCCTATTACAAGATATTGTGATCAGTGTGACAAAGGTACCTGAGCACGTATGATTAATCAATTTAAATACATAAAAAACAAGAAGAACCTTAAAAAAGGGTTCAATTTTTTTTTTGTCATATAGGCTTTTCTTCAATCTATGCCAAATGGCACTGTTTATTTTTTTAATGTACTCTCTACAATATTTTAGATTACTCCTCGTGGTCGAATTAAAGGCTATGTTTTCTATGCGCTCTTCTCACTGAATTCCCCATAACTCAACCTTTTTTGCTGTGCATCAAATTCTAATCAGGTAAGCATCTGCTTAGAATTCACTAAACAACCTTTCATATTTACGCTGGGAAAAAAAAATTAAAGCTTTCTAGGATATTGCTCATTTTCTCCTTCTGCTGTTTGGGATAAGGGCTATGATTTATTCATTTCTAACCATTTTGGGCTCTAGATGGTATTCAGAGTCATTTTCCCTTTTAATCAATGTTGAGATAAGCAGAAGTTGCATTTAGTAATTTATAGCACTATCCCTGCATAACTCAATCTAGTGTTCTGCGTTTGTAGGTTTCTGTGCATGAGTGTGAGCATGTGTATGAGCATGAGGCATGCTTTTTTTGTTTTGGAGAGAAAGAAAAAGGCGTAAATTACGGCTTTTACCTGCTTTTTGCTTGGTTTCATTATCCATATTAATGTTTTTTGTCTACTTGTTTACATGTGAATCAACATGCATGTCAGAGTGCTCACATCCATGCACGTTATTGTGTATGTCAAAGTTGATGATATCAGGTATTGGGTGAGGCGGTGAAATTAAATTATAGCCAGAAGAGTATGTAGATGAGACATTGTAATGCACGCCTGAGGTTGTGGAGTGCCGGATGATTAAACAGCTTTAAAAATAGCATACCACCCGAGAAGGGACCAACAGTCAAACGCACGCACAAACAGACTGATGAGTAAAAATAAACCTAGACACTCTTTCGGCTTGATGTCATGATGTCACAAGGCTATATGAAATTTTCAGAGACTTAACATGTTGCACGAGAACGCTACATCTTGCCGCCTCAGCCTGGAGTTGCGTTTTGACGTTGCCGTTAAATCCTTGTGGTGTATGATGTGCTTTTACTCAGGCTTGTGTTTTTATGCCAAAATCTTTTTGACAGAGGCTCTTCATCGTCCCCCGGCCTGGCTCCCCTTGTCTGTGCATACAATATTACACTTGAGATAAAACTAATAAAGAGGAAGGACTTCAATTTAATCTGAATTTATACTGACCTTTTCGTCTATTTCTACATGTGTGAAGCATGACTGGTCTTTAGATACACACTTTGTAAAACAGACGCTAGCCTGGGACTTTTTGAGTGATCATGAACAAAATTGTGTGTGTGAATGCAAGCGACTGGAAGTTTGTCTGCAGTGAGATTATCATTAACTGAGAATTTATTATTTCATAATTTCCTATTTTAAAAACAGCACAGAGGCATTACTTCCTATTAGGCTGCAGTGTGTGTTATTATTCAGCCCTGTAGTGCTTGCATATGTTCACTGCCTATGGGGAGTTCCTTGCTAAAGCCTCAGTTTATGCTAAAGGGAGCATATTGTTCTTCAAACCCCATGAAAGGAAGAATAACCTACAACACACAGAATGTGTTGTATTCACCATGAAAAAACAAAGGTTTGTGCGTCTCCAGCTTCCTCCCTTTATTATTTAAATTAAAAGAAACAAAAATGTGCTTTTTGTTAACATCGTAGAAGATAACTAAACATGTTCTATAATTAAAAACAGGAAAAATGGGAAACCACTAAGGCTTAGGAAGAAAACAGCATGAGCAAACGGGTGAATAAAATCAAAATTTGAGAACCTGGTAAGCCAAGTACAACATATTAATTCATGTGACTTTTTTAGTTAAATGTTCTTTTTAAAATGTCCTGATTTTCTACACAGTTGGGTATTTTGAATTTGTTAATCTGGGGATTAGAATTTCCGATTTTATCAACAGCAGGCACAATAAACCCACGTGGGTTGAGGCAGATTGATTCAGGACTCTGTAGTGACGATGGATCTGTAATAGCGCAGGGACAATTCAGTCTGTCCTAAATTAAATTTGAACACAATGCCCTCTGGTTTGGCATAATTACAAATGTTTCACACTAAATAATGAAGCGGACTGCAATACTAATTCCAGGGGAATGACAGAGCAACAGTGCCGGGACAAGAAAGAAATTTCGCCATGTTCTTCGATTACAAAACAAACGTTCTCAGGTATGATGAGCGGCTAAATCGTCTGAGAGACAAGAATCTGAGAGAGATAACAGCTGACTTTTATGACTGTTTATCTGCGATTCAGGTGGGATTTTTTGCCACTTGTTTAAATAGGTGTAAAATATTTAGAGGAAAATTGCACTAACATTGCAGAGTTAGAAACTTACATTGTTTTTCTTCATCTACCGCAAAAGAACTTAAAATAACACCTTTGGAAAATTTATATATAGTTAAAGAAAAAACACATGCTAAACATGCTTTGCATTCATCAAAAAGTAATTTAAAGAAATGATTAACATGCAGAGGACAATTTAACTACATTTGTGTTATTCCCAAAGGAGAATCATGTGATGATGCACCAATGGTGCTTCTGCACAAGTCGCATAACAAGGAAGCATTTAAAATAACTTTACTTATATTGTTGAGATTAAAAAAAATACAGTCATAAAAGTAAAATATGAGAAAAACATCCATCTTAAAGATCAATGTGCAGTATTGTTTCAGCTCGGATATAAAAAAAAATTGCTTTTTGTAGTTTTGAGGAACATCTCCTTGCGTTTGCCCATCAGTAGCCACAAACAGAGGAGGAAAAAAACAGGACACATTTTATCAAACTGGGAACATAAAATGTTTTTGTATTCATATTAAATACTGTTTGTTTTGCACATTTTGATTTCTTGCGGTACATCCATGTAAATAGAGCGTGTCGGGATTCAGCAGTAAGGGGGAAAAAATGAAATGAAGGAGAAATAACGAACAAATGGACAGATCTGACACCCAAAAAACATGCAGCTTTGTCTTAAAAGTCAACACTGGCTGAGAGAACATAAGTTTAAACGAATAACAATTCAACGAGGCGAGATCACTTTGAATAATTGAACATCATTTAGATAGAGATAGAGTTGGGTTTCACAAATGACGAGGAGCACAGATTTAAACCACACAAAGCAGAGGGTGATTGGCTCGAAGAAGGCAGGCAAGAAGATATTTGGACTAGAGTAAAGATGTTACGATTACTGAGATTGACAGCGCGTGAAAGCGCTAGTGATGCAAAGAACAGTAAAGCAGCATAACACCAAGGAAAACAGTCAGGTGAGTGATTACAGATTAAGCTTCAGAACTTGTTGGCCAAACTTGTGCATGTCAGTTATGTACGATTGTCTGACGTATTGAATGTCCCCAAATTAATTTATCTGTTCTGACTCTCTCATCCCGAGTGTGCATTAAAATAAGATCACCAAAAAACTGCCAGAGGAGTCGGCTCTACTCGTGCTCCACTTTGAACAGCGGGAACAGAATGGCATCTTATTATTTTTGTTTGTTATTTTCTTAAAGGACATAGTGAACTAGATCCATATCTGTATATATTTAATAGTATTCATTATTTAGATAAAATGCTGTATTTCATTCTGAGTGACTGAATCAGTGTCCAGATCTTTAGTGTTTAACGTTTGTCTCACTGAACACTAAGTAAAACACATTATACCGAGGTCATAGTAACATTTGTTTACTTTATTTTCATATTGCAGTCACATAATCCTACAAAGGTTTTTAATTAAATTAAACCGAATTTGATTGAATTGGGCTAAAATAAGATTCTGTTACTAAACAATGTCCCAATAATTAGCTTTGTGTTCATATCCTGAAGTGTGACACGTTGATCGGTAAAGTGCGTTTCCAGGAGGGATGTGCAACATTAACACACTCTCCAATCATGACCCATTGATCATTTTAGGCTCATTGAGTGCAACAAAAGAAAGAGAAAGTTACCCAAACTGTACCCAATCAACCATTTGAACCCTTGACATTAAAATACTTTGCATGTCAACAAGCATCTAGTGCCATAAACAAAAAAGGCAACTGTGAGGATGAGTTTTCAGTCAAGAGGAGACAGCATAGCAAAGGTCTGAGAGACGATTAAAAACCTCAAACTCTGAGCCAAATAGGTTTGATATCTTGTGCTCAGGAGCACTGGGTTGTGTATTTACCAATCACTGTGCTGCTTGTTTTGTTGAATGTGCTGTCAGAATCCACAAGCTACGACTGAGCAGAGCCTAATGATCTTCAGCAGTCCCAGTTCATTTTGGGTTGAAGTGATACATGAAAATTATTGCAGTGTTTACTTGTACAAATTTACTAAACCTCTCTTCCACACTCCTATCAATTTACACCAAGGCAGCTTAGCGCAGGCTACCTCAAGCATGGCTGGCAACGTTCAACACAATGCAGTCAATCCTGCACAAAAAGGCAGCTGGGAACTGTGCACACACACAAACTCACCGCAGAATATGTCATAAAACGAGGCCTACACAACAATATATATGGAGACATATGTGCTGTACTCTGTACTGTATTTTATCTTAACTTATCAAGCTATTACATTGGCCTGCGTTTATTTAAGTGACACATCGGTAATTACTGCACCTCAATGTTGTGGCTTGAATTTTAATTCCTGCCCTGTCAATTTGATCTACCATATACCTATACACTGAAGCCATTGCTTTTATAGGCTCCCTGCTGTTTCCATTTTACCAGTTATTCCCTATTCATATAAGTGCAGTGTATGTGCAAATAGTATCCTGCTCATATAATGCCAATGGCAATTTTATTTTTATTCTAGATAAACTCAATGTGCTTAACACCGGAGATAAAAACATAAAAACTCATATAGGTTCACAATGCTTTAAGGCACTAAAAACAGGCAAATTAAACGATAATGACAACAAAAAAGTTGCTATAAGCTGTGGAGCAGCTGTGGTTGCCTTAAAGTAACACTAAAGAAGCAATAAGGTCAAGTCAGCCTAAAGAACTGTGTCTCTGTTCATTTTGAATCAGTAAATCACTGGTTCCCGTTGTGGAAAGGGTTCAAACATGTGATGATTAAAGAAAAATAGCTGTGAGGGTGGCAACAATAAGAGAGTTCTGCTCAGCTTCTGTTACAAGCTGTGCAACAGTGGGGTGGCGATCTATCTCAGCTAGAATCTCTAGAAAAGTGTGTAGAAGCCACTGGGGGACTGATTGTGTTACCTTGCTGTGTGTTCCTAGTAATTTGATTGTGGTGGGTCTTTGGTAGCACCTCTAACAGGCTGGGATGGCAGCCAGGTGTGCGAAGTGATGAGCTGCCAACCAAGACTCCGGTGAGTCCCTCCTTCCATTTTCACATGTTTGGATGCTGTGCTCAGAGATTTATGGTAGACGTATTTGAGTATCCCAGTTGTGTCTCTCTTCTGACCTAGTAAACTGCATGTGTGTTACTCTTGTTGCTACATGTAGGATATACAGTAGACAGCATCAAACATCAGCTCATTTTTACCACTACATGGATACGCATTGTATGCATTATATGGAAACTGCTGCTCATCATACCCCACACAAGGAGTCTTAGTGTTGTAGGCTTTCATAGAGACTTATTGTTTTTGCTGACTGCTTGTTCTGTGTATGCATTCACCATTTATGGGCCAAAAGATGATTCCTTTATCAAATTACAGGGCTGTAATAATTAAAAATCAACATGAACCACTAACATTCAGCTGGTCTATATTTATCAAGACACCTGCATCAGTAGTAATGATTTCATAAAAATTTTAGTGGCATTAAGCTTTTATTGTAGTCGGATACTGACTTGGGTAGAGTTGCATATAAAAATAATCAAGGTGCAGTTTAAGAAAAAATGTTGTTGTTGGCATTTTGTTATTTTAATTTTAAATGAAAAATGTTGGATCATGTTAGATTGCGGCTGTCAGTGTGACTTTTATAGGGTAATTAAACATCTAATTTTAATAAGTGTTGATGCTATGCATATCAGGTGAATTTATATATATTTATATATTTTTAATATCTTTATTTAAAATTGCATTTACTGAATTGTGCAGTCCCAGCCTGTTCTTTCCTCTTGCAATCAAACATAACTCAAATGGTGAAATGTTGTTGTTAAGCACCATTTAGAGAACTTTTGTACTTAATGTTTAAATGATCCTAAAATCCCGCTGGACAAAAAAAAATGAACAGGCAGCATATTTTTAAGTCTTGGAGACTCTCATGTACAACATGAGGGGCTGTGATGGTTGGAGGTGATTCGTGACTGATCTTTTCACATGGGACTGTTGTGCTCCTGTGTACCAAAGGCAAAAGGCAAAAAGCTGCAACCATAACATTTCTGTAGGGCTGCCTTAAACATTGCAGATAGCAGTCCCAACGCATGCGTGCAGTTCAATGGATTAAATTTTTGTAAAGAAAGGTATAAGTGAAGATAAGAATTTGAAAATCTGTGGTGGAATAGTTTTTGCTGCTTGGTGGTAAAATAAAAAATAAACATTCAGCGTCTCAGTCAGCGTTACAGGTCTGCAAACACTAAGTGGAAAATTCACTTCTGACTCGTGTACTACAGGGTTTTCAATTTGCAGCTGATTTTGTAGAAATAAAAATTAAGATTTAATATTTTTATTATGCACCATTGTGCCCCTCAGACTAACATCCTAACATCAGTATTTGTTGTAAACTTTTCAATGATTTTTTATCTTGCTCTGTATGTACACATCAGTCTTATTCCAAGCGCAGCAGAAACACTGTAAAATGTGAAGAAAAACTCAAAGCAATGATGAGTTAAATGGTTAAACATACATATTGTTCTTTAAAAAGAAAATATTTTGTACAATTCAGTGCCAGCAAGATGGTTCAAAAGACTTAGATCTGGGAACAACAAGAGATTTGAAAAGTTATGTAACTGAAATAAATAAAAATAGAAAAATAAACCCCACACCCAATTAGGTAATATAGTACTGGGAATAGAAAGTATCTTTACCAAGGCTGTACTAAAATACCGATGTCCTAAACTGGCCCGTCTGCAGCTCAGACCTGTCTCCTAGTGAAACCTTTGCACTTGGCACATTATGAAATAAAAAATACAACAAAGGAGGATCCAAACTGCTGAGCAGAGCGATGTCAAAACAAGACGTGATGCAATACAGAAGTAAACATGCTCTGTCTACACTCTGAAATATGTTCTGGGATCAAATGCAAAACGCTTTTTTTTAAATAACAAAATAAATAAGTTTCAAAACTTTTTTTTACTTAAAATTTTGATTAGCAACCGATCTAAAAAAAATTTAATGATTTTCTGTGTTAAGTTTTGCGTGCATTTAAACACTGTATCTGTTGTTTGGAAGGATAATTAAAGATACTGTTATTTGGTGTTATCGTCCCAATATTGTAGTCATTTGCTTTTAGTGTGATATGGATGGTGTGTTACAAACTGCCTTTACACACCTGCCTGTACAATTCCCACAGTAATTACTGCTGAGGTGTGTGTGTGTGTGTGTGTGCGCGTGCATATGTACAGTATGTAGGCCTATGAATCTGTGTTGGTGCATTCAACTGTTTCATAGCAGATGGCCACTAAGTTGCAAGATTTATAACTACAGTTTTGCTTTTTGGGAGACTTGAGCAAGGCAAGAATATGAGAGATCTCTTTATGTGTTTAATGCACGTGCGTCCTTATGTGTTTGTCTGGTTTTTATATGTAGTTTCATTTGTTCTGGCTTCTGACCCCATGAGCATGACAGTGAATATTTGTACACACGTCTCAGCGTCCCATTTTAGCTTGTGTAAATGTGTGCGTATTTCTAAATAGGAATCTCACCCTCTTTATCTTCCCCCTACCTTTAATGGCTTCTTGGCTGAGTCACAGCCTCCTTTCATTAGCCAGTGGCCACAGCAGCTACAGTGTTTGTTTGTGTTTTTCTGATCTGTTCAGCTCAACGAGGAAGCTTAGCAACATAGTGGGGAATAGATGTGATGCACAAAAAGAGGTGAAGATAAGGAAAGGATGGCTGAGCTCGGTTCAGGAGGAGTAGGGACAGGCGATCTCTGAGAGCCGACAAGTGAAATGGGGCAAAGAGGGTAAGAATAGGTGAGGAGAGATAAACGGGTGTCGCGTGAGAGGAATTGGTCGATAGTAATAGACTGCATAAGACGAGCATGTGCTAGTGAAGAAAATATGGCTAACAGTATGGACCATGTGAGGAAACACTGATATAGGATTTCAACGTTATGTTGTTGGAACCTCTTCATTATTCTCTTCAATCCCTGTCTCTTTATTTTGTTCCACATGTCACGTTGGACTATTATCTGCCACTGCTTTCTCTCTTTTCCTTTCTCTTGCTATGAGGCTGCTTCTATCACTAACAGTATATTAAAGTGCAGTGTATTATGTCTGCCATTATCTCTGTTACAGTAACTGCCTGTCTACTGATAACAGTAATCAATTACATCTCTGTTCACTGCGCCATTGCACACTTACTTTATGTAACACACTCCTCATCTCTGCACTTCTTCGGTCATTTGTTTAAAACCTCTCACCGAACTCATTATTCTTTCTGAATCCTACATCACTTCTTTAATTCATCCAAAATACGATGACCTCATCTTTTTTATCGATCTCAGTCCCTAAAGTTCGACCATGTAATAAAATGTCTGCTGTATTAATTGTATCTCATGACTTTTTGCTGTTGACCCCGCCCTATTGTGTATGTACTCAAATTAGAATCATATTAAAATCTATATTGTTAGTTAGATAAACCTGTCATGGTTTATGTGGACAAACAAATATACATTAAAAGTTGATTAACACGTTTTCCCTATAAAATGTATAATTACAACATTTACAAAGAAATGGAAAATTAAAAAAAAAAAAGACTGTTATGTCTGGAATGACTTTAATTCTGATTAAATGATTAAAATGCTTTACCAGTAAAACCTGCACGGTCTAGTCTGGATGAACTAATAGTATGGCACAGAGGACAAGCTGGGTTTTTATACTTACTTGTGCTAACCTTTCATACTAGCGACACCAGTCAGCAGTGTTTCAGAAGTTGTCCTCTTTGATATAAAATGTGCTTCTTATTATGAATTTTAATGTGCTATTTGAAAATATAACAAAAATAGATAACTAGCTTTCATTTCTAGGATATTAAATTTTGTGTTTGTTTTAAATTTACATTTATGTGAGCTGTAATCATAAACTTTGCCCTTATTTGTTCTAATTTATTTATATTTATTTTCTTCATAATGTAATAGTTTAAAAATTCACACAAAAAGGTCTTTAATTTAAGATAACATAACAATTTATTTGAATCCCAGCTTGCCGGGCCAGGTGAAGCTGTGTTAAGGTGAGATTATCCAGAATATTATCACATGTCGATATTCTGGTTTCATCAGTTTGTCTTATCCGTCTATGGGTGTCTCCAAGCTTTTTTAATTATTTATCAATATACCCCAGCAACGGAGGCTGCGTTCATATGCATTTCACTCATGCAAGTCCTGTGAGTTACTTTACTTACTTTAAACAGCATACTGTGTGTGTGGGGGGGAGGGGGGGGGGATTAAAATAATATTACTTGTATCGTATATTAATATAGATATGTAACTTTACAGCATTACAGATTTCCTGCTATTGGAAGGTCAAATCCAGGGTCAGAGTGGAGGTGAAAAGGTCATATAGAGATAATCTAATATTTGAAATTTGACAGTTACAGATCATACTCGATACAATTTGAATTAATCAGATTTAACAAAATTGGTTTTATGCATACGCATTCATCCTCCAATTGATTAATCTTTTTATTAAATTGGTAACGACTGTCTTCTTTCTGGTATAGAAAAGTACAAAAAGTCTCTCCAACTCCAACCAGGTTCAAAACACTAGTGTTCACACAGCAATTACCAAATGGCATCGTGTCACTCCTATTCTGGTTTCTCTTCTGGTTGCGACACATGAGAAATGTTGTCTGCTGACCGTCCTGCAGTCAGTAGGATGCCTCGATTTGGAACAGTCTGCCTGAGGAGATAAAGCTTGCACATTGTGACTTTCTTCAAGTCACTTCTAGAAACACAATTTATAAACTCGCTCGCTTTCTCTCTTTAATTTTTCATGTGTATTTTTCTGTTCTGCTTGTTGACAGCTTGTTTTTTTATATTTTCTTTGCAATGTTTTCTCTGTCTTAGCTTATTCTTTTATTTTATTTCTGGCCTTTTGTTTGACTTTGTTTGAATTCATTATTGTGCTTTTGCTTGTCTGTCAAAGTACAATGTGAACTGTGTTTGTAGATGCTAAATACACGAATAACTTTACCAGCTATATACATAAACAAAGTTTTCAGCACTTTATTTATTTTAAATGAACTTACCAATACAGTTATTACTGAAACATTGACCCGGCATTGGTGCAGTAATAATGCCTGGCCTGCACTAATGGAAAGAGAGATTTCCAGACCACTGAATGTGTCTACAGAGAAGGTGCATTTGCCTGGGCCAGAGAGCAGGACAGGAGAAACTTTAGCTAATCAACTATGATATTTTAAAGAGCTACGGCTTGTTTGTTTTCGGCAACTCACGACAATTAAATGACAAAAGGTGAAATATGCTGAACTTTTTTTTTTTCTTTGGTGTTCTTCATTATGGGAGCCTTGGGGGAAAAAAAAAAACAACATGTTGCTTATGCATCTGTGTCAAATTAAAATGACTTTAAATTCCAGCAAAAAGTTATCTGGTGATTGCTTATAGAAAACCAATTCCCAAATTGTTAATAGGGAACTAAAGTGAAAACAAATTCAGAGTGATGATGAAAATAAAGTGTAATGAGTTTATTGTTCTGTCTGATATGAGACTAAGATAAAGTAGCATTACCGACACATATTAGGTAGAACAATGTTCATGGCTTTATCATGCTTTTAATTTAGCAGTAGTTAGCTACAAAATAGAAACCAGTGAAGGCAAAAATCAAAAGTTATTTGATGGATATTCATATATCATAATCATGAGTACATTTCATATAAAAATACATAGTGATTTTCATTGCTCCCAGTAATTATCAAGAAGACATGAACATGATATATATTGCTCTTGTATTAAAACATGCGCGACTAATGTTGACTCATATACATTTTCGGCTGTTGCTGAGGTTTTACATTACTTGCTTGATGCTTTTTCATTAAGTATGGATTCATGATAATTTATGTATCCTTACTAATGCTTGCTTTTTTAAATAAATAAAACTGCAAGCCATGATTACTGTCACTGCCGCTTTGACTTCATAAATACATCAGATCTTGGAAAAGGCTGCCTTCACCTAAGACCCCTCTGTAGGCTCTGAGTCTAGTTTCACCTATACTGGAACTGAGTGAGTATTGTCACTCTCCACTCTATGCTGATTTGCACTTGAGTGGGGAGAGACAAGGTCAGAGGTAGCAGCTATCAAACATTAATGCTGCGAATATTCTACGTTTTACACACTGTAATAAACTATTCTGTGTGAAGTGTCTGACTGGAATATGATATTTGTAAAAACCATGCCATAGTACCTATATACAGACATTGAAATAGAATAGAAAATTGGTCCTTGCCAATGTTCTGCTTCCTTCACACGTGAAATGTTTCACCTATGTTTCTTAGTAATTTAAATATCTGGCAATGTCTCAGCATGACCTTTTTATAAAAAAAAATGGTAATATTTATTATATAGAATTAGGTAATAGCTTTAATGGGTAGGTAGTTAAGGTGCAGATTTTTTCTTAATTTTAGCATGATATCCTGAGTCACTGTTGATGGTCTGAAACTCATAAATAAGAAAATCCTCATTTGGTATTAGAAATGTTCATGCTACATTGGGAAGCCTGCTATATAAGAAAAATAAGCAACCCTATAATATACATTATTATATACAGTAGGTATATTTTACTATCGTATTTTCGGGACATAAATGGCTCACCAGATTATAAGACGCACTGTCGATGAATGGGTCTGTTTTCATACATAAGGCGCACTGAATTATAAGGTGCATTAAGCGAAATAAAACAGTCAGATAAGTCAAACTTTACTCAACTCATTCTTCTTGGTTCCTCCACGTCTGTATCATTGATTCATTAATGTTGAATTATCTCACAGCTGCTCTATTCCCATGTTTTTGCAGTAATGACTAACCTGATATTGTGGAGGGATTATCTCATTTTTTTCTCCTGACTGAAGTTTACAGCATCCTGCCATGCGATTGCATTTGTCCCTAACCATCGGGAACCCTCACGTTAACTTTTATCGAGTGGAAAAAAGTTCATCAGCGTTCATCCTCCAGCTTCACTGTGTTTATGTCATGCTAACATAGCTGTGTTGCTAGCGATCATGTAGCACAGCATTTTATACCAGCTAGCCCAACTTCAGTAACCCTACAAACATCACCGCTTTTTAGTTTTCTGTCTTCAATTTGTTGGAAGTGATACCAGAGCCGTACGTTTTATTTTTTTCAGAAATCTCTGTCATATCATGGTATATCATGTTTGGGTAGCTAGTGAAACTAGCTAGCTAACTTCTAACTCCATTAAGTTTATTAAATTCTGTTTTCATGGATGCCTGGATGTTAAACTTAATTGTTACACCTGGTAAAGCAGTAAAGCTGATCATTTTAATAACGATGAAAGAATTTAGACAGTTTTTCACTCTCAGTGATGCCACAGTGTTTGTTTAACTTTGGGAACTGAAACGGACGGAGTTTTGGACCCAGATTGCTCCGCGAGGGTTCTGACTACGGTAGCCATAATGCGCTAACAATCCATCAAGTGGTGCGGCTTCGTATCTTGCCAAAGTCATAATAAAACATTTTTTGACAGTTTTTTTAAGCGCCGTGTACCACATAAAATCAGTTCATGGTCAGTAAACACAACCAGAATTCATACATAGGGTGCACCGGATTATAAGGTGCACTGACAATTTTTGAGAAAATTAAAGGATTTTAAGTGCGTCTTATAGTGTGGAAAATACGGTAGTTCTCGATTTAAAAATCAGCATGAATCACAATATTGGATTTGCTCTGACCTGATCTGGATAAGAAAAAATAATTGCAAAGAGGCCACATATTTCTTTGCATTTATTGTTAGGCGATTGAGCATAACATGACATCATTTTATTCATAATGTGGGATGCCAGATTTAGACTCAAAGGCAGTGAACCTGTAATACACTTTCATGAAGAGTTAAGGCAGCAGCCTCTAATTTCATGCTGATTTGTACTGACCCATTGCTTGATTTGCCTTTGCCCCCAAGGCCAAACATTGCAAACCTTACTAATAATGAAACTCCAAAGGGATGCTAATGACTGTGTAATATAAACAAGGAATCAGGGTTCAGTATAATCTCCTGTATGTGTAAGATTGGAAAACCTATGACTTTATCAGCTTCTTGTCCTAATATCCACATAGACTGTGCTGCCGAAAATTATGGATTTTAATTCATCTTAAAAGAACTTTAAATCAGTCATAACCCCCAAAAAAGATTGTTGTCATTTATATAATTGAACTGTTTTCTTAAACTCTGAATTGTATAAAAGTATTTGTCCCCTTAATTCTTTTTGCAGCAGCCAGTCCTCATTGCATAAATTTCTGTGTGCGTGTGTGTGTGTGTGTGTGTGTGTGTGTGTGTGTGTTAATAGCACAGTGAGGGCCTGTAAACTCAGTGAGCCTGATGGCCAGAAAGTTTGTCAGCACCCAGGAACCCTTTAAGCCCATGAT
>VUQR01035572.1:15853-37518 GCA_015108515.1 Hemichromis elongatus
TATATTGTTTCATTCAATATTTTTTTTTTTTTTTAATTTAGAGCCAGCTTGGCGTTTCTCCTTTTTTTTTATTTGATTCACAACGATCATTTTTCTTTAGTAAACCTGAAACGTGTTTCATAGAAGTAAGAGTTCATTTTTGATGCATCACATTTGTAAACCTCACAGTGAAGATCGCGTTCAAAATCGAATAAAAATGCAAGCTGCTGTGTAGCTGACACTTGTCTCTGGTGCTATTCTGCAGTAAAATGTCACATTCATTCCATAACAAAATGCAAAACAGTGACAAATAATAAATTCATTCTCCTGACACCACTTAGGAGCACTGGGGGAAGCAGAAAAAATATGGAGGATCTACTTCACATTATTTTTGTGGGTGGATGAATAGTATTTCTAATAGCAGTGTTAGGTATGGTGTCACCTCTTGGAACTAGTGTGCTTGAGGTACAGTCAGTCGTAGACTTACTACAGTCTTGTGACCCTTCTCTTTCATTCTTGTTGCTATCCTTCTGTTGACTGTCCATTTCATGGTGCTTTAATTGCCTAGATCTAACCACAGGCATCAGCATAACACTTCACAAACCCATAAAAAGCTTTTGACTATGTTACGCTTTCCCCACAATGAATGTTGAGAAATAAATATCTAAAAACAAAAAGGTTGAACAAGCGGTTTTAGTTTCAAGATTCAGTGACTTGGCGTACTGTACAAACATGGCAATGAAACAAGTACCATAGCAGTTACCTAAAGCCTTAACACATAAAGCAGAAGTCTGAAAGTGTCCTTCTTATGTTGCATTAGCTTGATAGATTATTAAAAGATAAGGAAAAAACTAAAGGAAAAATAAATAGATAAAATCACAGGTGATTTAAAAGTTGCTGACAAAGAAATTCAGTTACATCACTACAATAAGATTTATAAATCTTACAAAGGCACCCACAAGCAATTGCTTGCCATGTTTAAACATTGGCAAAGACTGTGATAACACCCTCACAGCAGTCCCAGAAGTTCAAAGCTGTTGCCTCTTTACTTTGTCATAAATGCTGCTCAGGAATTTGTCTTCTTTGCAAAGTTCCTTTGTCTCTAGGCTCTTTAAAAACAGCGCTGCTGGGGATTAAGTGAAGTAAGCCACAAATAATGACCTCAGACCATCATTGTTATAGTGCAATGTGACACAACTGAATAGATGCACAGTCTGACCTGTGAAGGTTAATACCTATTGTTGACAGCAGATCAGTCTTGCAAGTTCATGGTGAGAAAGAAGGCAATGTGCCACTAATAAAGCTCCATTCTTACTTGCTTAGCTGGGATGCAGTTCATTTAAATTTACAATGTGTCTAAACAGGAAAACTAGCAATAAGACAGAGACAAAAGGTAGTTGGAAATCTGCACATAAAAAGGTCTGTATAGCGTTCATTATATGGGATTTTTAATGGGAAAAAAGATGGGATTTGTGGCCAAGATCATCAAGAGTCATGTAAGCTACCAAAACAGGCCGCAACTTCAACATGCGTTGTAAAATTATACTGAATAAACGGGCATAATTTAATATATCAAATAAACCAGTGTGACGTGTCCATTGCTGCCAACCAGAGCTGGAGCTAATAAAACCCTCTTGACTCTCTTGGCATTACAAACATAACAATAGGAGGATAGTTTACCATCCACTCTCACAACTGCTACTGATTAAAACCAGGCTTCGTTATAACGGTCATGATCCACAGCGTTTGTTGTTCTTCGGAGTTTTCTAGCTATTTGTGTGGGAATGTCTGGTTGGTTTTCGTTCTTATTCTTGAGCTCTAGTTTTGATTGTTACTGTTGGCTAGGTCTGATTATTGTTGGTTTCTGTGATTACCTTTATAATTGTTATTCTGCTTTGAATTAATTCATGCTTTTGTATTTATTAGCTAAGCATCCCTAGTGGCTCCTGTATCTTATTGTTAAGCCCTCCTCTCTATTCAGCATTTCCCTGTTGAATTACTTCCTGTTTCATTTTGCTAGCTTCCTGTCTCATGTGTTTTGCTGTTAGTTATATTTCTCCCCAGTCATTGTTTTAATTAGTTGCAGCCATATCTCATTGCCCTCCTGTGTCCACTTCCTTTGATCACCTCTTGTGTGAGTATTTAAGCCCTCTCCTGTGCTTCGTCTGTGTTCCTACAGACTTTGTTTTTGTATTTTGCTGCCCACTGGGATTTAGGTTTTTGTTTGTTTGTGTGGCCGGTTGGTTTTGCTTTTTGTTTTTTTGTTATACCTGCCTGTCTTTGTGTCTACCACATGGTTAAACACAGCCATGACCATGATTGGGTTATTATAATTATGACTATAGCATATCATTTTATAATATGCATAACTAGCTCATTTAGCAGTTGGGTATATGCATTGCATAACACCTTAGCACAGGTGAGTCAGCAAGACTTAGAGTTAAGCCTTTTGAATAAGAAATCTGTCACGTTAAATGTCTTATCTCCTCCTTCTGTTGTATTAGCTGAGCATTTTCCTAAATTGGCAGTGTATTATAACTAGAAAAGATCAATACTCCAGCTGTCCATATGAATCAGAGCACAAAGCACAGGGCTGGCGATACCACACAGATCTTTGTTTTATATGTTAAAACAGAGTTATTGTCAGCTGAGTGCCTAAATGCATGTGATTAGATACAGATACAATAATTTATTCTTACTAAAACTGTGTTTTACTAAACACCCTAAACATCGGCTTGTGCGACATTTTAAAGTCACTTGTAATGCAAGGACTCGTGTATGGAGTGGCCAGGGGGATTGAACCACTCACCTGGCAAATCCCATCCTTTAGTTGTTTTTTTTTTTTATTGAATGTACATTTTTGCTTTTGCAGACAGACAGGATGCTTAGTCTGAGTTTGGTCATTGTAAGAGTAGGTCAAGTGCCATGTAGTGCCCCTCGTCTCCCTGATTCTGATCACAGCACCTAAAAACAAAATTGGTTTCTGACAAGAACAGGCTTTTGCGGGATTTTGGGGGTATATAAAATCTTCAGACATCCAAAAATCCTAGGTATCACTTTTATCAAGTGTGATGAGCTGGCTGTCAGTTTTTCCCAAAGGAGCTAACGTTGAAACAATACCTGTCATTTAGGTTAGCCAACACTTTCTCTTGATTTCTTGTGAATAGTCTCTCTCTCTTTCTCTTTGTCTGGCTCTCTGAGCTAGCGCACACACACACGCACACATGCACACATAGAGAAATGCGAGGGCTGTGGCCCATGGGGATATTTTTCTTTTGGCTGAGGGATCAGAAGGATGCGGAGCTGTGAATGCCTCACTCCCGCTCTCCTCTAGTGTGTGCACTCGCTCACACTGTGTTGGGAATTAATGACATCTCTGTGGCCCATCAACAGCACAAAACTCATGGGGAGAAAACATAAGAGATGGAGTTTGGAGGGAGCAGCTACGGAAGAAGAAAATGGCAGATAAACCTGGCACTTTATGTTGAATTTTTTTGACCGGTGCAGCAGCAAAAGAGGTGATAAAGTACTTGAGGGCAATAGGAATGATGAAAAAAAGAACAATAAGTTAGTGCTGAGTCAGATTGGTGATATTGCAGGAAGAGGTAATTTCATTTTGGCTTTCCACCAGAGACTTGCAAGAAGAAAAAAAAAAATCAAGCTTTTACACTTTATGCCCTTTCCTTTTACCTTCTTACATTCATGCTGAGGTACATTGTTTTACTGACTAATCGCATTCTCAAGTAAACACAAATACAGTGTGTGTACCCGCGACAGCATACATGTTGAAGTAAGAAAACACAGATGGGTTTAAAATGAAATGAAAAAGTTAGAGAGATTGGGAGGGATTAAAGAAATGTTGTCACGAGGACTTTTAACCTTCGAGTTTCTGTAACTCGAGTGAGATATCACGTTTCAGGACATTAACTGCCCTTACTGTCTGTTGTCCTATATTAATGTTTTTTCTCTTTTCCCCATTTGTAGTGGCTCCAATTCCCAATTTAATATTGGCAAGCTGTTGGGCACAGTAACTAAAAATGCTGCTGACGGCACGTTCAGCCTCAGCAGACAGAATCAGGCAAGGTATCTCTCCTGAGTTGCCCCATCTAGGACATTTTTGTTGTGTTCCTTCACTTGTGGACATTTAGCAGCACCACACCTGTCCCTGTGTGAAACCAAGCATAACTGTCTGAAATTTTACACGTACTTCCCTTTTTGCTATCCTCCTCTTCCTCTTTTTACAGCATACCTGTCAGACTCAAGCTCCCTTTACATACACATTAAGTCAATTATAACAAATTGTGGCTTTTTGATGCCACTTAAAACATCTTAAATTCAATTTTTAGTTTGAATTTGCTCTTGTCCGTGTGCCATAGCAGTGATAGATGTCTTTGGGATGCGGCAGTAAGCCATCGATTGCCTTTATGAGAAAGCTGAGCAGTGCTCGTGGCAACTTCCAAACACGGCCCCAGATGGTAGCAAATCCTTCCCATGATGTTCACCAGACCTTCTGGCACAAAGCCTCGGCCTTCCCATTCACGCTAACGCGCTCTTTTCTTACTCCCCTTGATGTTTGAGGGACAATAAGGTCTTTTTTTTAACCTACTGGGTCACTCCCAATTATCCTGAGTGGATCACCCTATCAAAGGTAAGCCCCCCTGCTCGGGGATGTCACCACGTTTCCAGTCGTTCTCCTCACTTCCTGCTTAGCCTGTGCACCCATCTTTATTAATTCATATTGGATGTTGTGTTTTTATGTCTAATGCAAAGAAAAAATGAATGGATATTGGTAATAGTAGGTATTTATTTCTTTATTTTTAATCCATTATCATCTATTATCTTATTTCTATACGATCACTAATTAAGGAATAATGATATGGTGTTTAAGCATTATAAATAGATCTATGGTCCTTTATGAGGATTTTCTTCGGATCAGGTCAATACTGGCCTGGACCGCACTGTGCATTTACAGAACATGAAAAGAAAGGATTAGGCTTGTATTTTGTCTGCTTAATAACAACTCTTTCTCTTTCTTTGACTGAAATGCTGTGGATGTCAGCCTTCTCAATTTATTTGAGTCTGTGTATTACCTTGTGACTATCTCAGTGATTGTGTGGCATGCTGCTCAGCAGATTAAAACAAAAAAAAAAAACAACACTTATTTTGTAGTTGCAGAACGGCGCATCATAAAAAATCGGGCTTTTATGTCCATCAGCATTGAGCAGTCATTTAAAATGAAAGCTGTTGGCGGACACTGACACAGATATTGGCTTACAGACAGACAGTCCATTACTATTGGCAGTAAATGTAGGAAAAGGGGGGGTCATTCCCGCATTACTGAAAAAGAAGTTCCCTCTGACATAATTTGTATACATACGATAAAAGTGGCACATTTATGATGCTTCATTTCTGTAGACACCGACAGAACAGGCACGTGTCCACCAATTTACCGCATGTAAAAATGCTATCTCACCAAAACACATCTATGTCCTACCGTCCATTCTGTTAAACTCTTATCCAGTCTAGGGTCACGGGGGGACTGGACACATCTTATCTAACACTTCAGATTCTGCTAGATTACATGGGCGGCCTTTCTCAAACTAACTCTGATCAGCTGTGCGGGAAGTAATTTTTGGGTTGCAAAACTCAGCATGTTTGTTGAATCTGCTTTTCAATTGACTTAATATTACCGTAAAAATGGTAAATGGCCTGTACTTGTATAGCGCTTTACACTACATTCAGTCATCCACTCTCACATTCACACACTGGTGATGGCAAGCTACATTGTAGCCACAGCTGCCCTGGGGCGCACCGACAGAGGCGAGGCTGCCGGACACTGGCGCCACCGGGCCCTCTGACCACCACCAGTAGGCAACAGGTGAAGTGTCCTGCCCAAGGACACAACGACTGAGACTGTCGGAGCCGGGGCTCGAACCGGCAACCTTTCGATTACAAGACAAACACAGATTAAGAATAGTAAACCTTAACCTGACATCATTCAGTCAGCAGAGTAAAGTGAGTTTGTTATGTGCAAAGTTAGGCTCAACCTTTTATTTATTTATTTTTTTACTAGACTGAGTTATATCTAATAACAACCTGCAGTGATTTGTTATACCAAATGCCAATACTTTGCTCCAGAGTCCTCCCATGTGCCTCCATTACTGGCTTGAACAAATCCTTGGCTTATTTAGACACACTGAGTCAACATTTTCTGTTCATTTTCTCTAGGTCCACCGTCTTGAGTAAGATTGATTACATAATTGACTTGTGGTCACCTTAAGTACTAGAATTACCCCGGACTGCTGACTTTAGCTTGTGCTCCCCAGAATTTATGCCGTCAACATTCATGGCCAACTTACTGGGCTTAGATAGCCTATAGGTTTCCATTAGTCCATTTCCACATTTACTCCAAGTGACATCGCTGTAGTTTGAAGTGGTTGTAGTTTTCTTAGTACACTGTCAAAGTTAGAATCAATTTTCCGTGAAGTGGACGCTGTAAATGAAGACGATTATTTACTGATTCTTTATCACTGTTTGTAAAAGAAATACTAACACTCATAAACACAAATGACTGTGAACAAAAAGATGACCGCTGACAAATATATAAAGGATTTTTTTCAGTTATCTTAAAGATGACCCTGACAACGGGATTGTAATTAACCAAGATTATTTAATGAATGAGATTAATCCGACAATTAATTAACTGTACAATACACCCACCATAAGTTTTACAATGATGGGAATTCCTGCTCACTATACAAGCCGTGGTGAAATATTCAAGATGTTTATTATTAAATCAAAACTCGACTTGTAATAACAAGACATGCAAATGTTCCCATGTTGGAAAGTAATGTTTCATATCAAATGGCTGAAAGGCTGAATTTTACCAAATACTTCAGTGTTCAATCACTTCGCTGTTATCAAACAGTGTTATTAATGCAGTTTTTGTTGAGGAAGACGGGTTCTGGAGCACAGCAGGGCAGAGATCAGCAGTGTATTTGCACTAATGGGGTGATAACACCCACACAGGAAAGCACTGGCATCTTTAAGTGACAGCTCCTGCTGTCTGTTTTAGTGCTTACTGGTCTGAAGAGGTCACTGAATCCGTTTTGGATAGATCTGGCTTCCTCAGCAGTCCGTGTAGGCAGCTAGTTTGGTGCGGACCAGCTGGCTGCAATTCAACAAGATAAACAGAGAATGGCTCAGTACAATCCTAATCAATAGCTACAGAGCCGTTTTAATGAATTAGCAAGCAGAAGGAAGAATGAATTAAAACAGCAAATTGCAAAACAAGAGTTGTTGGCATTCACAGATACGCTGGTTGGAAGAAAAACACGAAGCAGACGCAAGTGTGCTGCAAAAAAAAAAAAAAATCTTGAAGCCTTTAGAAATTTAAATGTTGATTAATGGGAAAATGAAAGTGGCGTGACACTGCTGCAAGAAATGATCCCTTTTTAACGTGACAGCCCATTTCTTGGGAAAAAAACAACTAAAATGAGATTAACTGGGAGTTAAAGAGGCGTCGAGCGAAGGGAATCACAACTATCTCGATGCACTAGATGATCCAGCTGAGAGGGAGGTTTGATTTTTGTCTCCAGGTTTTGGTGACCTGACATCGATCCTCCATCTTCAAGCTATTAGATATCTCAAGCACATTCTCCTTCCCTGATGTATGAACATCCAATCAAATCCGATTAAATCAGAATCCGATATTTGCCACGTTTTCCTACTCGGTGTGCATTTAGTCAGCTAAACGTGTAATAAAAGAATCTAGTTTATATCCTCAAATATAAACAAATGATCCTCTTTTTAAAATGAATTTTTCATTTTTATTGTTGTGCAGAGAAAATCAAATCTGACAGAAGCTGTCAGCTAGTCTCTCGAGACTTATTATCAGTGGGTTAATATCTGATGACCTGTTTCTATGGGCCTGTTTTCCACTGACATTGAAACACATTTCTGCTGACTGATGAACAACAGATATATCCAATTATTTTTTGATATTAAAACAGTAGTCAGCTCTTCCGTGAGTGTTTACGCCAGTGCTGAATCACACAGCTTTCTTCTATAACCTAGGATTTAAGTGAATCAGCTGCCAACCATAGCTAATTACTATTCAGTTGCCACTTACAGATGTGTGCAAAGGTTTCTGCACCCTCTGGGCAAATTACATGTAGTATCATCATTTACTTGCAGGCTGAAATGCGTCGCTCGCAGCCTTTTCCACAGACTAATGATAATTAACTCAGCTTAAGTGAAGGTATCAGAAAGTAGCGTTCTTAAAATGCTGCTAAGGGCGGTACCTTAAATAGGCTCGAACTGCTGTGATAAAAAACACTAGCTTGTTGTGGCCACAGAGAAGCATTTTCAAGGTCATTCCCACAGTAAATGTGGACACTGACATGTCAGCATTTTTATGGGTTCTAGGGCTGAGCGGGCTTTATGTATCAGCTGACAGCAGGAGAATAATTAAGAGAAATTATAGATTTGAATTGTCTGTTTTAAGTGCTCATGGTCTTGTGAAAAACTAAAAGTATATACCATGTTTCAGCAGCTTGTAAAACCATTTTTTGGCAGAAATACTTTGAAGTAATCTTTTCCTGCGTGCCTTTATCAGTCTCTCACATTGCTGTGAAGGAATTTTTCCCCGTTTTCCTTTGCCGTGTTACCTCAGTTCATTGAGGTTTGTGATCGTTTGTTTATGCACAGCTCTTGTAAGGAATTTGGCAGGAACGTTGCAACACTTTGATTAATTTGTGATTCAGCCATTCTGTTGAACATTTGCTGCTGCGCTTGGGTTCACTGTCGTGTTGCATGACCAGACCTCTTCGTAAGATTCCAGATGTCCTCACATTTTGCTCTAGAGTACTTTGGTATCCAGAGGAGTTTGTGGTTGCTGCAATGACTGGAAGGTGAGCAGGTCCCGTGGCTTCAAAACAAGCTCACATCGTCTACCACCGTGCTTGACAGCTGGTATGAAGCGTTTGCGCTGACTTGCTGTGTTTGCTTTTCGTGACATGTGATGCTGTGCATTATCACCAAAGTTTCACTTGGTTCTCATCCATCTAAAGAACATTGTTGCTCAAGCAACCCTAAACCATGCTGCTAAGTTTTTTGGGTTTTTTTCCCGATTGTACTGTCTTTAACATTTAACATACTAACTGATGTCTGTAGAGATGTAGCTCTTGAGTTTTATGCAGTGTCTCTGAGTATTGCACAGTCTAAGCTTAAGGGGGAAGCTAGTGAGCCACTCCTATGAAGACTGTGGCATCATGTAAACACAGGGAATGCTCCTCACCTCTAAACTTCCAAAACAGCTGCCTTTATAACAGTGGCCACACTTACTGATTATCAATTAATCAAGAGCATTCGATTAGCAGCACCTGGCTCCTACTTATCCTATTAATTCCTAAGCGCTAATGATGCACTTAGTTTTCCAGAGGACTGCATAGAGTACTGCGAAAACTTTCTTATTCACATGTCTCTAGGTAATAATATCAGACAGGGAGATAAAAATGATGATATTAGTAACTGTCCATCTATTTCAACAGAGCAAAAAGAACATCCAACACGACCTTGTTGAAATGAGTCATCAGTGAATTAGTAGTGTACAAAAAGGGAAATGTTCATATGTGAAGCAACAAAGATGATCAGAATTTCCAGCATGTTAAAAAAAATTGTAATAGATCTTCAGATTCTCTGATTAATTAATTTTGTATTATGTTGACGGACTGTTTTCTGCACCACAATTGCAAAGATACTTTATAGGTGGACGCATCTAAATAGGAGAGCTAAACATCTGGATTGGTAGTAGCCAAGTTTCCTTTAATTCTCCATCAATGATTAAAACACAGACAGAAAGGCACGCGTGCTTACACACACACACATCTGTACATGTGTAAAAGCCACAAGCTGAATTGCTCTCCACATAGAACTTCCTTTTGGCAAAAATGCGTGAAGGTGACTTTCAAGAGTGAAGGTAATTTAGACAAGATGGCACATTTAGCCAAGAATTGAGCAGACTGCACACACAGCTTCAACCCTGCAAGCAAATAAAATAAAATAAAATCTAACTTTGCTTGTAATTTTTGTCCTTTACTATGTGATGAAGCCGAAATAGATGAGTTGCCAAATTACCCATTTTCTTACATTTAGCTCTGTAGCCGTAGTTCCAAATGGATTAAAACACGAAATATGCTGAGAGTGAAGTTTGGAAAATGGTATCTGCTAATTAGTCACATACACCCCTGGGCTCTGATAATGTGTGAACATTTGTATGCAAGTTTGCATCCATGTCTGGCCAGGTTTGGGTTCCAGGTTCCACATTTTTAGACTAAAGGCACATCTTCCAATCAGTCTTTTACAAAATCTTTCACTTGTCGCCTTTAAAGGGGGGTCTTTTAACTTAAAAAATAAAGGCCCGTTTTATGAAGATAAAAATTTCAATCAGGTGTGCATTTTAAATAAAGTCAAGTCTAATTAATTTTCTCTAAAGAATAAAGAGCCGGTTTATTTTATTTTTGTCCACATTACAGCTTCTTTTATGTGCGAAGCTGATAAATTCTCACTTTCAGCCTTTTATTTTCACCTTCCTCCTTTCTAAATGTCAGTGCCGCCAGATCACTGTGCCGTCGTTCCACCTCTGAACACCCAAACGGAATTGAGGGGAGCCAAGAGGAACCGGAACAATTTGGCTTGATAGCACACCCTCTGCTCAACATTGCTAAGCGACCACCGTGAACTCAATTTCGTGAGCCTTCCCTTACCTAGAGGCTACAGCAAGCGAGGGAGAGTGTGGATGTGTATGTTTTTGTGTGTCTGTGTGTGTACTGAAGACCCACCTCTCAAGTGAATCATCCCAAAATCTGTGCAAGTTCTGGTCTGTTGGGTTTTTGGTCTACACTTGGTCGGTGTATGTTCATGTGTGTGTATAGTACTTGTGTGCAACTTTGCGTGCATGTGGCATTTGTGTGGTTCTGCATGAGTGAGAGGTCTCTGCTGGCCCAACTAGATACCTCAGCTGCAGACAGTCACACTCATATTACAAATAAATGGCAAATGATTGAGCACATTACTGTGTGTGTGTGTGTGTGCTCGGTGTGTACTGAAGACCTACCTCTCAAGTGAATTGTCCAAAAATCTGTTTAAGTTCTGAGAGAGGGAGAGCGAGCTTCCAGGGAACAAATTTTATTTATTATGAAAATGTGCATATTTTATATCTCCATATAGCACAATGCACCAAATGGTTATTTCTGTTCATGTAAATGCTGTAACTTTTCATGGTATTAAATTCAGAATTTTCCTTTTTAGCTGCCTTAATCATCTTTTTCTGCCACCATCCCAGAGTGTTGCTGGAAAATTGAAGCACTAGGAGCCTCTTTCTAGCACTTGATCTTAGTTTTACTCCCACTGATTTGGCATCACGAGCACTGCTTAGCTGAATATGGCAATCAAACACGGAAATGTAACTTAAATGGACTGGCTAATAATTTATCACCGACTGCCAAGAAACAGTTGGTGTATTCAGCTCTGGCTACGTCCCCCTAGACCGGTGCTGGATCTGACTGAATCAGATGATGTATTGTGTACAAGTGCATAGACAGACGTACGGGCGGGGAGAAAAATAAGACATGGGAAGAAGGACAGAGGCTGAAACAAAAATAAGAATCTTGGCTTTTGTTTAGACTTTCCTCTTGAACGCTCATTCTGTGCAAATGAGATGGACGAGTGCTGCAAAGCTCTGTAGTCGTTTAATATAACTGAAACCAGTTTAAAATATGCTGCAGTGTTATATCAGAATTTAGTATCACTTCCACAATGTTGGCCAAAAGAATTCAAACTACCTTCCATGCATCTCTTACTGAAATCAAATTTTAATATTCAAGAAAAAAATTGTGTATGTGTGTGTGTGTTTGTTTGGAAGGTGGGTGAGGGCATCAACTTATAAAGGTGTTGTCTCTAAAATAACTATGCAGTGCTGAACTACCAGCAAGACATAAATGTGACATTTCACAGGCAACAAAACGTGCCTTTTTTGACCTTTACAAGTTTAAATTTATGACTCAAAATGACACATGCACACACACACACACAAAGCCTTTCTGCTTTTTGCATGGCACTCAGGTTGCACTTCAACATGATATTTAAGTTTATATTGGAAACAGTGTTTTGCTCCTGCAGTACTATTTGGAAAATGGATTATCATGATGATATTTGGATACACTGCATAAACTCAAATTCTTACCAAGTGTATTTGTCGAAGTATCTCATTACACTTAAAATAAGACACAATCAGCCAAAGAGTAGCATTTCAGTAAGATATATGAACTTGTTTTAAGACAGTGAATCTCCAAACTAGAAATGTTTCACTTGTTTCACTGCTGGCAGATTTCTTTGCACTTATTTCAAGCAAAATTATCTTGTATTAAGTGTAAAAATCGCCGAATGGAACAGCAAAAACTTTCTAGTCAAACAATAAGTGACAGTATCATATGTAAAATATAGAAAATGTGCCGTGCAAAAGACTTGAGCCACCTTGTGTCTTCATGTTTTTCTTTCAAGGAGCCTGACTATTTTTTTATGGTTTTGAGCAACAGTTTTTTGGTCTTTTTGTTTTTTCTTTTTGACTGTTTTTTCACTCTCTTCCAGTCCTTGTAACTGATGATTTTCAAAGGAAAAACTTCTTTCTTTTTTTTTTTAAGCCATT
This sequence comes from Hemichromis elongatus, assembly GCA_015108515.1. NCBI lineage: Eukaryota > Metazoa > Chordata > Actinopteri > Cichliformes > Cichlidae > Hemichromis > Hemichromis elongatus. The sequence goes on from VUQR01035572.1 coordinate 28,539, forward strand.
TAACACTGACCCATGAGTCACTTCTAAAAAGACACCTCACACAAGAGATGGACCAGTGTTGTTTCTATAAATAACAGACAACATTGACAAGATTTTTTTTAAATTGTATCTTTAGGCATTAAAACAAATGTATTTGAAAGCCATGTCCCTAAGAAAGACCTGGCACAGGACATGCACATCCTCTGTCAGGCACTTCACTTTGTCCATCTACTGTTGGCTGAAGTCAGAAATGGTCTCAGTGGAAGCCTGGCTGTCAAGAAGCCTTTTTTTAAAAAGGCAAACGGGGAGAAAAGACTTAGGTGTGTCATATTCCACAAAAATAGACTCAAAATCAGTGGAAATGACTCCTATGGAGTAATTAATTCACATTTTCATTAAAATTGTTATCAATATGTATGAAAGAGGTGAGGGGAGACGTATAACATGAGTGTCTACAACCATCAGTAAATCACAGCGGAGGCTCTGTCATGGTTTGGCGCTCAGTTTCATCCTGTGGTGTTGGAAGTATGAACACCATACCGTGCTATCTGGAAACCATGTGACTGGTTTAATTTTTCACTACAACAATTATCCCAAACTGGTAATGGTAAAAAAAAAAAACCACACACACACACAATGGAGCATTATCAGTGATTGGTCTTGGCCTACTCAGAGCCCAGGTCTCAACACTACCGAAGCAGTGTGCAATCGTCTTGACAGGGAACAACCAAAAAGCAGCCAGCTTCCAAAGAAGAGATTTGAATGTCCTTCAATAAGCCGGGAGAACTATTCCTGAAGACCATTTTTAAAAATTACAAGGTTTTTAACATATTCAAAGCATCCATCCATCCGCTTATCCTTTTCAGGGTCGTGGGGAGCCTATCCCAGCTGTCATAGGGCGAGAGGCGGGGTACACCCTGGACAGGTCGCCAGTCACAGGGCCAACACACAGAGACAACCATTCTCTCTCACATTCACACCTATGGGCAATTTGAAATGATCAATTAACCTATCCCCACAAACTGCATGCAGTCTTCGGACTGTGGGAGGAAGCCGGAGTACCCGGAGAGAACCCATGCAAACACAAGGAGAACATGCAAACTCCACACAGAAAGACCCCGGCCTGATGGTGGAATTGAACTCAGGACCTTCTTGCTGTGCAGCAGCAGTGCTAACCACTGTGCCACCGTGCTGCAAAGCAATTAACATATAAATCAGTACATACTTATAGTTATAGCATATTCACAACATACCTTCATACTGTGTACATTGTAACTACCCATAATAGACCCATTTCTGTAATATATCTATATCACTGCTAATATATATTTTGTAATATATCTACACTATGGCTAAAGCGCTTCTGGATGGATGCAAACTGCATTTCGTTGCCTGTACTTGTTACATGTGCAATGACAATAAAGATAGGCAATATCAATTAGTCTATTCATTCTTTATGGTACAGGACTGTAAGTAGAACAATATAGCGGCGTTATGTGTTTTATTATAACGATCTGTGTGTGTGTGTGTGTGTGTAAAGATGCTGCAGGTCAATGACACATTGCCTCAGAGTCCTCCTGAGTGCATGTTCTGTTCCTGAATATGCCCACATAGCAGCTCAGAGACACACAACTTTATTTCCTGTCTCAGTGCCTGGTATCTACCACAAATCAAATAGTAATACGCAGAGAACTGTCAACTACAAGTAAATACACATACTTACAGTAAATCCTTTGAAGAGTCCGAGTTTGAGACTGAATATTATGCAGGCGGGGCATCTATCCGGTCGCTTATACCTTTGAATGGATGTGGACTGCTGCCATTCTCATTAACAAGAGGGCAGTCCCTACCGTCTTTGTATGCTGAGTTTGGTCTAGGAACACTTTCCGAGTGAGTGGTACTGAAACAATTGGTGTGCCACTCTAATCTCAACACTGCTGCTGAGCTTTGGATCTGGTTGTATTTGGCAGACAGTCTCCCCTTGTGGTGTGGCAGCCTGCAATAGCTCTGCTCTTTGTGGCACTTCACGGTTGCCAAATTCGGAAGAAAAGGTCATTTATACTGCCGACACAGTGGGAGAAAAACACTCAGGTGTCTGCAAGAGAAGCCGGCTCCATGCTGAAGTTATACGTCCATTCTGCAAAGTAGCAACTGTGCTGTAAAGTCTTTTCAGTTACTGGTGCACTCTGCATCTACATATAATTTTCCTTCCCCTCAGTTTCCTGTCTGGGAAAGTAGAACTTTTCACCGCGCTTTTCGCCTCCTACTCTGTCTCGTGGATTTCACTTTCCAGTTTTGACATGTATAGCAAGTATACAGTATTTGTGTTGGCAGGCATTCTATGCTAAATTGCACATATTACCAGCTTAACACAATATTACTACTGATAACGTGATGAGATCCTGCAGTATTTAAATAGCTGTGATTTAGAATCAATTAGTGATTTCATGCTACAGGGTAGTCCAGATTACTGAAGTAGCAGGCTGTACTTTTTGCTCGAATTAGACAGTGAAAAGCAGGCAGACGGAAGCTGAAAAATGGATTGCAGGGGAGTGCTGCAGAAAAAGAGTGTGCTCCAAGCCCCTTAAGTCCTGGCAATAACATCAGCACAGTTCCAGATGTCACATCACGAGTCCAAAGAGTATCAAGAAAAACACAACATGTAATTTTCAGAACTTACCGAGAGTAGTTGCATCTCCGTGTTTTATGCGGTGGCTAATTGAATTTTGCAACTAAAATGAAAAGCTGAGTTCATTATTAATCACTAAAGCTGCATACATTTACATGTCATTTCTGTTTACGGTAAACATCCAGTTTTCTGTCAAGGATGTGGATTTGGTTTTTCTTTCAGCTTTACTTATTTATTTCAGTTTTGTTATTGTGAGTGGCTTTGACAAAGTAGGTCATTCATTTGAATATGCAGGCACACGGACACATGGCTGAAAGAAAATTTCAATATAAAAGGTGAGGTGATTTATGTGGTGCCCCGCCTTGTTCCATCCAAGCCAAAGTGCTAGGCCCTCAGCTAGCTTGGCAACATGTGTCAGCCTACATTAGGTGGACCAGTGAACAATAGTCTCAGCCAGGAGCAGGTGGTTGTGACTTGAAACTCTGAGAGGAGGGTGTGCACTAATGGCGATGTGTGTGTGTGTGTGTGTGTGACAGAGAGAGAGAGAGTGAAAGAGAAAGGGAGGAAGGAGAGAGAGAGAGTGGTCTATCTGCCATCTGGAGCACTGAGACAATCCCAGGTGAGGCGGAAACTTGAATGTGCTGTTTCTATCAGTTCACTGACTGGCCACTCTCCTGGATCCAAACGCTTTTTAGAGGAGACCTCCCTGGTTTCTTTGCTATGCCTCTAGTGATGACACACACCAATTCTGAGAGTGTGAAATGAGCCATTACCAGGTGTGCAGCAGCTCCTCTTAAAGTGGACTGACCCAAAAGAAGATCAGCAGGCCAAGTCAAGTCCAATTTACTCATAGAACATCTTTCACAAGCTGATTGAAATGTTTTACAGTAAATAAGGCGGAAAAACATGCAGCCTGTGTGTTTGTGTGTGTGTGTGTGTGTGTGTGTGTGAGCAGGCAAGCGAAGGCTGTCCAGAAAGAAAGCTTACAGCAAAATAATATCTAAGGTCATTTTCAGCCACTGACCATGAGTAAAGCTTGGAGCTAGTTTGAAATTAAAAAAAATTAATGTAATTTTTAAGTTACTGCAAATTTCTCACACTCGTGCAAGCTGAGCGCCCCAAATAATGAAAATAATTCAGCGACGGAGATTTAATGTCATGGAGCACTTGCAGAGTTTCCCTCGTCTTGTCTGTTAGCAGATAACACTACCTGCTATGCAGCTTTAGATGTGTGATTGAAATTATGCTGAGTTGTTATTAGTATGAAAAGGCAACTTTGAATAAGCAAAGCTAATTTTATAAATAATGCATAGGGCACATTTATAATCAAGCTAAAGATGCAATCTAAGGGAGCAGCACTGTGCCTTTACCTCAGAACTGTGCCATGAAAAAATTAGACATACTGTTTTAAAGTATGTGACTGACAAATTATTACATAAAGCATTTGTTCCATAACTAATTTTGTTTTTCAATCACACCATATGCACTATCCAAGTGTTTCACAAACAGTGACTCCCTAATAGCTGCTGCACCAAACGTTTGATTGCAGAGCTTCTGGTTTCTATTCTATGATTAGTTTTATGATGCTTGAAATTGATTTATGTGCAGAGATCAGTGTTGTTTTGTGCACTTTATCCATTACATTCTTTTGATAGCTTCGCAGTGGCCATATAGCCAAGTGGTAATATGCTCAAAGTGCTTCACGTTGCCATGGCGTTTTGAAAGGGAAAGACTTGCTCGTTTTAATGTTCTCCGTATCTTCATATGGAATAACAAAGCAGTCGGCAGCCCTTTCTCAAAATGAGAACTCCTCGAGTTGCTCAGTAGGTTCAATTAATTTCCATATACAGTCCAGCCGGCTCTGTGTTTCAGCACCGTGAGGGTGAAATAAGCGATACCGAATGAAAGTACCGAGCTTCAGCTTTCTCGATACAGAAAGATATACGAGACACAGTGTTTGCACTTTTAAAGCTAATCAGCCAGATACACATGAACTCAAACAACATCACCATGTGTAGCGTCTTGTTTCGTTTTTGCCTTGCAAACAGTTTTCTGCTTATACACCGAGGTCTGTCTTCTTATCTCTCCCAGGTCACAGATTTAGATTTCTAGGGACCACCTCATTTTCAACCTGTTAGTTTTACACTATTTTTGATATCTCGCGTTCATTTTTGGCTTTACTTGTTATTATTGTCTTTGCTTGCATTTTTACTTGTTGCCAGCCAACAGCTTAATTTACACGAAGCCCCAGTCAATCATCAGCAACAGCGTCCTGAGAAATAGATATTTTTATCACCACAATGCGCCAAGGAGGTCACGTTTGCGGTGGTGCTTGCGTGTTTTATCATTCTGTCTGTAAACTCAAAAGCTCGAAAAGCTTTCGCTGAATTCTGATAAAACTTTGCAGGGGTGTAGTGTGGGGGTCATGTTAACAATTAATTAAAATTTGGCTTACATCCATCAAGGTCTTCAATCTAATAATTCTGTGGTGAAAAACTGACATAAAGCCTAATAACTTAGAAACTATGATTCTTACAAGTGCATATTGTCAATATACAGAAAGTAGCATATAAATATTTAAAATATCATGCCATATTCAAGCTCTGACCTCTCCTTCAAGGCCACTAGATTGATCTTTAGGCCAAAGTGATATTAATGCTATATAGAGCATACACAGAGGCGGGGGATGCCTTTGGAATGTTCCCAAATACGTTTTTGGTTCTTTTTTTGTTTTGTTTTTTCTTGGAAAACAAAATAAACATATGATTGAAACTTTTTTTCCACTTGATATTTGTCACTAGATATTTAAACATATGTTATTGAAAAAAAGAAATGAATGCCACAAATGTACTATGGCCATGTAAGTAAAAATAATAATAATAAAAATACACTTAAAATTGGATGAGGTATATTCAAATATCAAGACGTCTTGTATGTTTAAAAAAGAACAAAGGAAACAGAATGACTAGATACAAATTAAAATAATATTCCCTGGAAAGTAAGTACCGCTCCAAGAGCGAGCTGACTGGCAGAGGTTTGCACTCACTCACTATTTCTTGTTTTATGTTGTATCTGCTGAAGCACAGAACCTTAAGGAATAGATACGCTATGTAGACCTACCGGTACACAAAAGACTGTTTAGTGATAAACAATCCTAATTAATGTATGCAGACAGTATGGTTGTGATCTAACCATCCCATCCTTTCAACATACAAAACGACAGAAAAGTGATGATCATACATGATTCATGCCTCAGCCGTGAGTCCTCAGTTTGGACATGTCTGTCTCACCATCCCCTCCGTGTTGTGGGGCCTGCGCTTTCTTTGCCTATTTCAGTCTTAACTGCTTTTTCAAGAGTTATGGACCGCCCTATCATCTCCTATCTGTGTCCCTTATACCTATTTGCTGCCTTGTCCCCTCACATGCCACTTCACCTCACCATCCCTCAGATTGTCCCCTGCAAGACAATCTTCAAAGCTCAGGTATTTGTCAACCCTAATACTTCACAGTTCTCTAACCTTGATCATTACCATCAACCGCGCGGAAAGAGATGAAACGCGTACGTGAGTTACCCAGTTCATGCAGGAGGGCATCTCACGCTCAGGAGCACGCTCCTTCTGTGTTTTGAATTCAGAGTCCATTCCACGAGTACGCTGTAAAAAATGGTCGGTCTGTGTCGATAAGGCAGTACCCAGTAGCAGCATCCCAGAAACAATGCATTTCACGCCACGCTTCACAGGCTGAAATCACAGATCCCACTCAAACAGCTGAATCGTTTTACAAGTTCTGCAGTGGCGGATTCAGATTGTTTACAGAGGCATTTAAATAAGAATTCTTCCACGAATTTCCCAGTGTTTCCGCACCTTATGCTGCCATAGTCCCAGCTGTATTATTTAAACTGTATTTTTCATCATCACTCATGTAATGTATTCGTTTTACTTGTAAGAGGAACAATTGAAGAGTTGCACATTTTTTTTTAAATGTTTAAAGAGAGGAGCGTGACTGCGTGCTTGCATGTGGGCTATCTAGATTTTTATTGTTCATATAATAAAACACACACAAAACAGATTTCTGCTAGTGAGCGAGAGCATTCCAGGTCACCACGGAACAGCTGCCTTCAGACATTTGTAGAGATTAGTATCACTGACTCGACAAGCTTTGTCCACTTTCCTGTGAGGGTGGGGGGTGGGGGGGACGATTAACTCATCTCACTGACCTTCCTTCTGCTGAGACCGACTCGTATTTTAACGGTGAATCTCTAAAACCTTGTTGAAAGCGATATTTCTTGCAGTATGCATCGCGCACGCGCGCGGCACACGCAAACGCACAGACGCTCTTCCCCTCCAGCTTCCCTCCCCCGCGGTCGTTCTGATTGGTTCACCTTTCATGTCCGTCAGAAAAGTGTGGGCGGGACTCAAACAATCCACTCGTGTTCCCTTCGCTGTGGACTGTACGCCACAGCAGACCAAGAGCGGGGCAGACGGTAGTAAGGCAACGGCATTCATCCTGTTAGCGGAGGACAACTCTTCTTGGTTCCTGAGGCTTTCGGTTCCTGTTTAGAGGACCGGAAACTAACTCTACACCTTACAGGCGGTGCATTCCTGAAAGAAGACCCAAAATATTGTTTTTGATGACCGAGACTTTTTACGTATTCAAAAGCAAGACAGACTGCGGGTCGGGAAGTCGGTTTGCATTAACCCCGTTCCCCGTCTCCAAGAGACGCACAAAAGGCACACTCCCAAGTCTACCTGGATAAGCTGACAAAGCCGTCCGGTCCGGTTACAGGTCCAGAATTGGAGAGGAGCAATAAGCGCGGAAAGACGGGAGCAAGAAAAGGGGAAGGCAGGATGAAACTCAAGAGTCATTTGATTTTCACCCTCTACACTATTTATGGGATTCTTCTTAAAGGTGAGACTGGGACGGGTGGTGCGTACGTGCGTGAGTTGTGTATGTGCGTGATGTGTATACGCGCACGTTCCAGGCCAACAGCAGGGCAGGATAAACCCTCTCCGTTACACACACACACACAAACACAGAGAGAGAGAGCGAGAGAGAGAGAGCTTCTCATTCACATGTGCTATACGTGTGTCTGTGCCTGCGCGTATACTGTATACGTGTGTTGAATGGATGCGCGGTTGTCTGAAAACGTGAGGCAGCTAGAGGAGAAAGCGTGTCCTTTCACAGTCAGGGGTCTGCTGGTTGTTAATGTTCGGGAATGAGGATATTCTATTTTCATAAAAGACAAAAAGACACACCTCGAAAGGATCACAATAACCGCCCCCCTCGGTTGTTTTTGACTTGCGGCACTTAAATGAGTGCCGGAGACACTGGCAGCTTTTTACGCACCGAACAGTTTGGCACTGCTGGTTACGGCAGCTTTAGAAGCTCTTTGACATGCGGGGCTTTTCGTCTGCCGAGTGCCTTTTCCTGTTTTAATTTATGATTGAGACTTCTGTTTAGTCTGCTCTGTAGAGATATCTGCGTTTTTGCGCACGGTCAGCTCGGGCGGATTGTGCATCAGTAACGATATCAGAAAGGCTTGAATGACGATCACACGTACATGGGTTGATATGGGACTCACAGGGTTCTCTTGTTAAATTCTCAAAAGTTTTCATTCCCATCTGATAGCTCATAATCATAATGTCCTTTGCTCAGATTAACCACCACAGTGCCAATATAAAATTTACTGAACTACTAATTTCCGCTTTCAATTTAGTCTTAAAGATGAAATATTCTGTTATTTTACCCTAATTATTTGATTTTTGATAACTATAAACAGTTTGTAGCTGTGTTTAGGCATCAGATAATCCAACTGTAAACACGTTAAGGTGACATTGGGGGGTCAAGGTCAACTGCTTTTACTAGGAATGCAACATTAGCAAAGACTAGAATGCAAAAGTGAAGTAATCAAAACAAAAAGTTTAGGAATGAGTGGGATTATATGTCATTTTTCAGTTTTTGGTTTTTTTGCATGTTAACATCTTTTAAATGGAGACACATGTAAATGATGTTTGTTGCTATGATTATTAAATTTTTCTAGATTTTGGAATATTTGAAAATATTTGAAATGTTTTTATATATATATATATATATATATATATATATATGTATATGCTGTTGTGGTGTTTTAGGTTTTAAGAATGCTCATCATACTTTGTACAGAGGCCACTGAAAATCTGATGCAAATTCGATTGTAAATTTCAGCATCATTTTTACATAAATTCTCGGTAACCTCTATATTAAGCGCTAGATGGCATTCAGCCCTTTAGGCATCCAAATTAACGTTAGAGTATTCCTATTTATGTACAAAGTAAAAGAGGGAACACAGGTTCTTGAGATCCTGGGATGGCACTTATATGCTGTGTTGAAGAA
>VUQR01035575.1:27959-80427 GCA_015108515.1 Hemichromis elongatus
TACACTGCCAAGCACACACACACACACACACACACACACACACACACACACACACACACACACACACACACACACACACATAAATAAATGAAGAGATAGATAAATAACCACATCAAAAGACAAGAAAACTTGAGTTTACTCATCTCTTCCCCTGATGATTTTCAGTGTGTTGTTGTTGTGAAGATGAGACAAGACTATCTCTATCCTGACACAAAACAACAAAAACAGCAAGAACAAAAAAAATTGTTAGCTCTGCATCTCTGCCTGTGCAGCTCAGATGGTTTGATGCTAATGACTGATGATCTCTCTGGTCTGATTAGTAAGCTTAGCTTTGGTGTTCTCAGTGTGAGTGGGCCAACGTTGCCTGACATCAGAGATACCCCCTTAGGAACACGCACAGTCATGAAAAACTAATGTACTCATAAAAAAAAAAAGAGAAACAAATCCCAGCGCAGAAACACAGCTAAGCATTCACACCGTTTGCCTGCTACAAACTCAAACCATGTGGACAACAAAAGCATACGCGCGCGCACACACACACACACTAGCTAAGGCAACCTCACATGCTCTGTAGAAAGACTCAGACACAAATACACCACTTTGGTGCGGCGCATTTACAAACACACATGAGTGCGTTTGCTTGCACGTGCACAAAAAAAACAAAAAAACCAATAAAGAAAACCTTGTTAAGGGAGTGGGAGGTGAAGCAGCCAGGCAGAAAGATATAAATAGCCTGTCTGAATTTAACAATAGAGGTGGTGGTGGTGGTGTGGGGGGAGAAAGGGGAGGGGTCAAGAGACACGACTAAGGAGGAGGAGGAGGAGGAGAGAGGAAGACAAAAAGAAATCGAGGGAAAGAAAGAGGAACGTAAACATCTGCAGAGTTGGTGAGGTACGTAAAGCCAGTGTGCTATAACAAAGTGAGGAGGGGTCTCGCTGTGGGAGAGGAGAGGAGTGGGGGAGGTGCCCTTTCGCCATCAGACCTATCATTTCCATACAAAGCTGGACAGCAGCGGTCACGGTTGTTGGCATATGGCTGGTGGCGTGCGCAGGCACTTTTCACCAACTGTCCCGAGCCGCTTTCTGGAATCCAAACATGGCACTCGCCCAAAGCCTTCGTCACCTGCACTCACAATTATTACTGTCACATCACTTCTGACTGGACGCACCGGCACTCATTCAATTAATCAGGTATGCATGCATCTAGAGGAACCTTCTGGCAAAGTGAAAGAAGTGTCCGCTTGCTAAAGAGCACAGTCAGAAATAATTTGCATCGATTTGCATTAAGCAGCCTTAACTGATCTGCACCATTAAATATAGCTGAAATAGTAGCTAAAAACCACACTTCTATGTTCTAAAGTAGGGAGTGATTTATCAGGGTTGGGCTGATGAGAGGCTCTCTAAACTGCAGTTACAGTACCAAGGGCTTTTGGGGATTGCTATGTGAATAATCCCACTTGGGATAGTCACTCTTCAACATGGCTGAACAAAGCAGATTATCTACTCTCCTCTATATCACCACAGGCAGGAACAGAAACGTCAAACACCAACAAAAAAAAGAAAAGAAAAAAGAAGCTTTCACCTCTGTGCTTGGTTCATTTAGTTGAAGTCCTACCTTCACCACGCTCGAGGTCTCTTGTTCAGCTTACTGATCACCGATAACCAGACGCATGGATTTTGTGATAGAGCTCAGCTTGTCACTTAGAGAATAGAATCATTAACAGGGCTGAAACTGCAAATAAACATTTCCAGTATTGATTCAAAGTAAGACATGCAACGCTTTCGTTCTGAGAATTGATGACTTCAGAATGAAGCTCGATCCAGGACACAGCTGGCATAAATCCTGGCCCTGGCAAGAAATACTAAAGCACCCTGATAAATCTAGAGTGGCTTAGTATTGCATGTTTATTTTAATTGCTCAAAGAAATGTGACAGATAATTGTGTAATAATTATGTAAACATATAAACAAGCATAATTTAAGGAGAATCCCACACTGACTGAGCGTATTTTCAAAAATATAGATGGACTTTCAATTGACTGCATCATGCTGTGTAGGAGACATTTTTTAAGTGCTTAGAAATATGTATTCATTGTGATAACATCCTTTTACTTTTTACTAATCAGTCATTACCAAGTCATGACCCTTGAGGGCATCCAGCATAAATATGTGTGCAAAATCAAACATGTGGATCTATCCATTGTGGCAACCACTTGTGAATAAAAAAGCAGCTGAAAGGCGTTACTCTTATTGCTACTTTTATTTCTCTAGCCCCAAATCACAAAAACAATTGACTCAAGGCACTGTAAGGTAAAGACCCTACAATAATATAGAGAAACCCCCCCACAATCAGATGATCCCCTATGAGCAAGCACTTGGTGACAGTGGGAAGGAAAAACTCCATTCTAACAAGAGGAAACCTCCGGCAGGACCAGCCCATGGGAGGGGCAGCCATCTGCAGGGACCGGTTGGGGGTTAGGGGAGGGTAGTGGGATTAAATGACAGAGTTTGATGATTTGTTAAAAAGGAAGAGGGAGAACTACGTCTACATTTAGCACTAATGTACATTAGCATAACATTTAAGAGACTTCAAAAACCGTGGATGACTTTAATAAATAATCAAAATGGTTCTCGATTTACCTTTAGTTAGTCAACATATTAATCTCACTGATTAATCATTTCAGCTTTAAGCTCAGCAGCGTATAGCTCATCTGGTGGCTAAGGTTGTATCCATCATCACAATAACAGGGTGAGCAGTACAACATGTGACGGCAATCCTCTCTGCGCTGTGTCCCAAACAAATAAAATCAGGTGCTGGCACTACTGCACAGACGCCTGCTCTACAGTCTGGGGCTGACCTCGCTCTAATCCTGTGTCAAACCCCTCTGGCTAAAACACTGGTTGAAGCTCATCCAAGGCTGAGAGAGACAGTGTGGAGTAGAGGAGAGCAGTAGTAGTGGCATTGAATTCCTCTGGTGACAAACAGTGGGTGTTGGTAATGTGGAGTAATCCCATTCACAACAACAAAACCCAACCCCCAACACACACACAGACACACACTCTCTCACACAGGAATACAGATGATGCCTGGAGTCTAATGGGGGGGTAGGTGAACAGTGCATGTGCGCATGCAGTGTAAGTAGCTGTGGGTGTGTGCTTATAAGACAGATTATATTTGTGTGACCGAGTCTGTGTCTGTTAATGAAAAGGATGCGATCTGGGTCCCGGTCTAACCTGCTTACGCCTCGCCGAGTCTACATGACCCCATCTGTCCCTCTCCTTTCCTCTGCCTCTCAGCCCCGTCCCATCTTCTTCATCTATGCCTGCCTTTTCTACTCCTTTCCTCAATCTCTCCATCCTCCGCCTCCTCCTCCGCATCCAGGCAACAACACAAACAGTCCCTCTTCGTCCCTTACTACCACCTCCCCTCGCCCCATCCATCCATGCTAATTGCAAACCAGCCTCTCTTTCTCATTCTCATTTCCATTCTTAGTACTTACATGTCACCTCCATGGTTCCAAGCGTGGTGTGATACTCTCCACAGTGGCTGACGAATCCTCGTGCTTTTGCCAGGAAAAGGGAGTTTTTAGAGCTCAGCGAGAGAGGGATGGACGGAAGGACGGACGGAGGGAGCAGATGGCTCCTCGGAAGAGCAGTCAAGCTGACTGTGGACAGTTAGCTTTAGCGTTAGCCACAATAAGGGGAGACTTGTCTGTCAACACAGCTTGTGTACCACCTCCGTTTTGCCTTTTCTGTTTTTTTCTTTTTTGAATCTGTTTATCCTATTAAATCAGCTTTCCGGTTTCACTTTGTTTCAGCATGTTCTCTTTAATTTAAAAAAAAAAAAAAAACTGCCTTCTTCCTCTTCATAAAACTTTACCCATCTCAAATCTACTATATTTTTGCATGCCTCTGTATTTGCCTTGCTCCCTCCCTCTGTGACTCTCAGAGCATCAGCCGGGCTGCTCTGCTTCGCTTAGGTTGATCCTGGGGCTTATGCCCTGATTGGACACACGCCACGATCAGAGACACCAATCGTGGTGCAGCAAGTGGATCACATGATAAGAGTGTGTGTATGTGTCTGAGAGCAGTTTAGAAGAAGAGGGAGGGAGGAAAGGATAAGAGATGGGGAGAAGGAGGAGGAGGGGGCTTTGTGAGTGGCTGCAAGCCGCTACATCACTGAGGGATTTTTTTTTTTCCAAGAGCCTGAGCAGAGAGAGATGAAGGTGTTTTGTTTCCCACTCCTGTGGAGAAGAGGAGGAAGAGGAGAGGCACACGGCACAGACGTTTGGATGAAGGCACGACAGGCAGCTGTACAAGACACAGTCTCTGATAGATGCCGTGGCACACACAAACACAAGGGTGCACGCATGCAGCACAGTGACTCCATCTTACCGACACAGAGCCAGAGTAGTGCACCACAGCAGAGGTAATTGAACAGCGGTTGCTATGGAAACAGGGAAAACGGTTGCTGACGGTCGGCGCCGTGCCCTGGGAGCATCAGCCTTGCCTCTATTAAACATACATACATCATGTACTCACAGCACACACGCCTTAATGCTCTCATGTCTTTTTTTTTTTTTTTTTGAACATTCAAAAAACCAACAAGGCAAAATGTACAGCTGCTCTGCAGTGGTGCTGTGTGCACAGGATTAACCATCATAGTGTTTTAAGCTTCTTTTAAGCCTTGTGCCTTTGTCTTAAATGAGCTTAAATTCACATAAGAGGGAGTGTGCGTGTGTGTGCATGTACTGGGGAGATGCCCCGTCAAGCGTGAAGATGCAGCCACTGAAAGCCATCATGATTTACTCAACACTTCAGAAAGCTGGCTGCCTGGCAAATGTAGACCCTACAGGAATATCTAGCCATATGGGAACCTTATTCTGAAGTGGACGCCCTCAGAATCACACTTGACACATGGAATTATCCACCCACGCAAGCTTGCATCCTCTCCAAAGAGGATATACCCTCCTATATACTGTGTGCACATTTGGAGCAGCGGCACACATCTACACACTCTAGGTACGGACTGGTCCTTTTTATAGCACAGCCAATATCTGCTTGTTCAAGAGAGTCGACCTGGGCTTGACTGTCTGCTTTTTACTTATTTATTTGTGAAAAACATTCCTTCATAGCCTATAAAGAAAAATGGCAACAAAGACTGATAATCTGCATCCATATACTCCACACGACTCGGCAGAGCTGCATGTGAGAAAGCAAATATCTGACTCATTCACACGGCATTAAATGGTCTTTACCCCGTGAGCTGCCTCGTACACAAAGTTCATGCAATGCCTCATTACGTCCATGTGGAAATAGCGCAGGTAGCCAGTGGCCATGATGTTTCCTGCCTCCTGCACTCTCTATATAAATTAGTTTCAGGGCTTCTCCAACCAATACATTTTATTATTCCTTTGTTCTTCATTTAAAGAAATTCACCTACTCTTACTCCCTGAAAAAAAAAACACAAGCAAAAACAAAAAATAAATTTTCCAGATGCTAATACCATGCCTCTTTGTAATTGGCTGAATTACTGCAGTGGATCTCTTGGTGTTAATGATCAGCGGGCTCATGTACTGAGATGTTTGTCAGAGAGATACGTTTAAAGGCTTTTTATGACTTTAAATGTGAATTTTTTCTTAATTTGTATTTTTCTTTATTGCTTTTTAGCAATATTTTGGATAAACTGCTTCGTTCTTCACATTAGTATCACGTTCTCATTTCAATCTGAGCATGTTGAGACTTTGAATTTCAAAGGATCTGAGCTTTGCCAGTGTGAATTTTGCTAATAACCCCCCCCCCCCCCATAAAAAAACCCCAAAACAAACTACATTGTTGTTAAATGTTATCAGGTGGGGTTGATGTCTCAAGGCTTCCTTTTAAGGTCATAGGGGATATTAGCAGAGGATGCAAGCACTGACCTCTACATGCCCCATTTAGCTGATACACAGTCCTTGAGACCAAATGGTTTTACTATAAGCAGCTACCACTGAATTTCAAAGTCATGTGCAATGAAAGACAAACCTGGGGAGGTAAGCATCTTCTGTCTCTGTCAGTTGAAACTGATTCTAGCTTCATGTGAACGATGTGAAGGGAAGGGGACTGGGTACCAGGATCACTAGCCAGTTGAGGTGTTGCAATAAGTGTCAATTAGGAGATTATTCCATCACTCTGTGTCTATTATTAAATAAACCCCAAATTTCAGTCCATTAGACATTCACGTGACATAACAAATCTCTTGTGTAACACTGAAAATCACTAAAATTTTGTTCGGTTGTGAATGGAAAACAACAGCAGAACAATCAGGCTGTCAAATTAACTGGAGATCTTACTGAGTTAAAAACAGAGCTGCTGGTGAGCACATCAATCGACTGTAGGTGGATTTAACATTTGTTCGAATGCTAAAAGAAAGACAACAAGGTTTTTATCGTCTCGACTTCAACACGGTGTCTTCCTAAAGCCTCTCGCAGTGGATCAAAACAAGTCAGGAAACAAAACCGGTAGAATTTTCATATCACTTCTCATTTCTTCTGTGAAAGTTGAGCTTGAGATTTTTATTCGCAATTTTCCATCTGAACAAGTTACATTTGCGCTGACACTGAGACCGGCTTATAAAACTTCCACTGCCGTCTTCCATCATTTGACTCTGCGATGAAACACCTGAAGATGATGCAATTATTCATGCACACCAACTTCATTCAAATTCAACCAAAAACAAACTTTGAAGATCTGCCACTTGAGGTCTGATCTGAAAGTTACAGTGTTACCATTACGCAGCCGAGTGTGTCTCCCTACGGTAGACCGAACCACACCGCATCTACCGGCGGAGCTGAAATGAGGCCTGGTTTCTTCAGTGGTGAAGCTCGTGGCGGTTTGGCATTTGACATCGTAACATAATCGTAACTTCTTTGATAAATTAGGGAGAAGACACAGAGCATCTGCTGTCTGCTACAACTGATGCCCAATTGACTTCACAACATACAATATTTGTCATAAACACCTCATTACCAACACCGTCTGGCCATGCACCTACATAAATTCCCCGCGTGAGCCGATTCAACATTAGCCAGCTAACAGGAAGTATGTCATCTTCCTCCAAACTCCACTGAGCACCAAATGAAGATGTAGGGGCTTTATATGAGGCTGTGCCAACAAGCTAATGTTTTATGCCAGAACCAGAGCAAAACAATGCAGGAAAAATATTCCAACATGTGTATAAGCTTCCTTTCTAAATCTGCGGCATCTTGTTTGAGAGGAAATTTGCACTGTGACATCACACCTTTCACATCTTTCAGCCCTTTGTGTCTAACTCTTAGTTTACATATTACAAAAAAATAAATGCATTTTAGCAACAATTACTGACAGTCGGATGCACAGCCTCCATGTTGTCTCAGTTTTGCAGTAGCTACAATCATCAGCCCCCACTTCAGAGGACCTCAGGGGGTCTAGAAAGGATATATGGCACTAATAGTTTACTGATCTACTCTGAAGCCAGACCACTCAAGGCCTTATAGATGAGGAGGAACTGAAATTGAATCCTAAATTTAATCAGAAGCCTGTGTAACGACATCAGACCTGGCGTGATATGAGAGCTATACGAGGTCTTAGTGAGCAGCCTTGCTACAGAATATTGAACCAAGTGTAACTGGGTAAATGTTGGAATAATGAGTATCGCAAGAGCATGGATAACCATACAACTACAGCATTTAGGCTTTTCATTTGTAATTGGTGCGCTAAGTTTTGTAAGTTATTCCTGACACCAGATTTCCTGTGATTTAAATCCACTTATTAATCCCTCGGCCTCCTAGTAGGCACAGTTTCAAAATCCTTCATCGTCTGGTTCTAGAGAATCACATTCACAAGGTTTTCAGAAAACTTAACTGCTGACCATGAGGTCAAGGTCAATGAGATTCAAACTAATCTGAGATTTTAAGTAGAGGCATCTATAGTATCAATTTAAACCTCCTCTGTCGCCTCTTTCTTGACTTATAGTATTCAAAAACTTAGGCGACAATCAGACACCATCGCCTTTTTGTGCCTGATGGGTAATAAACTAAACCGCTCTCCATTAGCTTTGCAGTAATGATGAAACGTACAACCAGACTTACTTGCTTTTTCCAGCTGTGACACATTTATGTAGTAAATTCAGTACAAAACCAAATAATACCAAGGAATAACCAAGGAATACTGTGATGTTTTGTCTTTATCTCAACCTTTCTGATCCCTCAAAAAAAAAAAAAGAAAAAAAAAGGAGAAAAGGAACATACGCACACACAAGCATGCAGCATACCTTGTTGAAATCTTCACTTGTGGCTCTCATCTCCTTCCAGGTCTTGTTGAGCAGCTGGATGCAGATACAGAAGAATTCTTCAAAAGCGCGATCGTGGGTGAAGAACATGGGGTGGAAGTCATGACAGTTTTCACTGGCTGTGGACACAAACGATACAGATTCTTAAGTACAGAGGAGATGGCGTAGACACAGCTCTAATCTGACTAAAGCCAAATGCTTGCTCCATTTAACTAATGAAAAAAAAGGTAGGAAACATGACGTAAATCATCAATGCTCCTTGCAAAAACGCCCACAGGGCAGTTTAACAAGGTTTTAAAACATGCCCATCTTTTATATACAGTCTGTGGCTCTAACTCTGTGTGTGTGCTAAAATTATTTTTGTGCTGCTCTTCTGGGCAACCACTGTGACACCTTGCCTAAACTTTTGTGAATTCAGATTAATTTTTTACTGCTGCAAATGTTTCCAACACGTCAGTTTCAAAACTGCATTTAGAAAAGAAAAACTTCTATTGTCAACAATCTAGGACAGGAATGTCAAAGTCATCTTACATCTTGGGCCACATAAAGACCACTTTGGCCTTAAGTGTGCCGGACCTGAACAGTTAAACTACATAATAAACAAGAAAAGTGTTGATAGCTCATTGCCTAAACTATCCTATCCTAGACTTTGCTGATTCTGACCCCTGGGCTGTATGTTTGAAACCTAGGAGCACCGCTACTGGAGAGCTAAAAGACAGGTAACCCTAGCTGCAGAGACAGCACCCAACCACATCACAATCATGTTTAGTAACCATTTATTCAAAGTTTTGTTCGAGTGTTTATGGTTTTACTTGACCCCACTAAACGTTGGCCCCGTTTCCCCTTTTTATGCTAACTAACGATAACTGGCAGGCGGCTCAGGCAACATATTTGATATCCTGACCTGAAAGTGGCATCAGCGTTCACACGAACGCAAATACCACAAGAACAAATCATTTTACATTAGTTTGGATTTTTTGTTTGTAACTGTGACGTCCAGTACCACTGAACTCATTATTAGATTTATAAATATTTGTAAAAAAGCGTGATCCTGTTAGTTAACACATAGCCTCAGGAACAACTAAATGCCAAAGGATTGAGCAAAGGTCTGCTTAATTTAACCCAAATGCTCCTTTCAGTTAAGGAATGTGGCCTGAAGCTCGAGTCTAGACACCTGACAGAAGCACACAGGGACAGCCATCCCACACAAAGAGCCACCGCAAATAAACATCACTTAGCTAGAAACATTACAAATAAAATCATACACTAAAAGCTGCTGAAAGGTTCTGCTTTACACTGACAAATGTGTCTGATGATCACAGAGATGCTTAAGTGTGAAAGCAGAATCATCAAGCTCGTGTATATTAAAGAGTCACCTTGAAAAAAATTTAATTTTCCACTAGCGGTGGAATATTATGAAATATGACACACGGTTCATTACAGAAAATCTAAGGGATTGTCTGCTTCATTGTTACAGACGTGGCAGGAAGTTGATGTGTTTATAAGGTTATTTCATTAAAGAAAAAAAAAAAAGAAAAACACGGAGAAACAGTTGCAGTTTACTAAATGAAGGAAAACTGCGTGCTACTGAAAATTTCGCTACTCGTCAACTTCAAACACAAAAATGTCCCTCAGAGGCAAACTGTGACCTGCAAACGGCTCCAACTGGACTACGTCGAGACTTTCCATTTTCCAAAGCCAGAGGTGGTTTGTTTTTTTTATTAGCGGCGCACTGAAGCACTTCAAGCCTCACCATTTGTGTGAGAGCATGTACAAAATAAGAACGAGAGGGAAGAGAGAAAGCCGAAGCTCTTGAGTGCCCAAACCGCATTAACCAAGAGCTACAATAACAAGGCTTGACATTCATTTGAACTAAATTCGTCTCCCTCTCGTCTTGCTGAGATGAGTGGCGGCCCTGAGCCAAAGGTTGGTTCGTTTAAAGAGTTTCAGAATGGACCAGCGGGAGCACTCGCCCACCACGAGCAGCCATGAAATTGGATGGAAGGGGTCAGGCTGCAATTGAAACTTCACAGTATAATGAGTGATGCCCTCAGCCCACGGGCACAGCGACCTGAGCCTTGATTTGAAGCGATAGATGTGAGATTAAGGGGAGGGCGAGGTGGGGAATCCGGGGAGCTGTGTTACCCGTGCGGGTAGTCAATCAGGAAGCGAATAGAGGTGAGCCAAAACAGATGCCGACTACCTGCTTACTCTACAGTCTTTAAATTGGGGACAGGAAAAAAAACAGAAGAGAGATAAAAAAGAAAGAGCAGATAACAAAAAACTTTAATTTGGCAGGTACAAGGTGTCAGGACGGCTGAAGTTAGAAGTGACCTCTGAGCTAAATGGGTTGTTTATTGATAGGACCAACAGAGCCCCAAGGTGACAAGGTGAGGGGAATTACATGTCAAGGTTTATTTTGGAGATACAGACAGCGAGCTCTCTGGTGTGATGCTGCAGAAATGTCTCCATCTCTGGGTTTTGTAAAGCACGCTGAGTCGAGGGGGGTTTTATTAACTCCAGAAGCACCGAGGCTACAGGGGAAAGTAAAACATGGCACTGTGCGGATGGCCCCAAATAGTTCACAAGCAACGCTGTTATCCAAATGGTTACAGAATGTGAGTGGCTGAATACAAACACACTTAGCTTGAAGTAAGCAGGAAAAATCTAAATATCAAAATGTGAACTTTAAAATGCATTTCAGTCGACATAAGGAACAAGCTTTCTCGTGCGATATAGCAGAGAAATGGCTGCAATCCTTAGTGTGTTCATTCAAATTTAGATTCATCACGGTAATATATAGCTGCTGTTTCCAGCTTTTTGATGTTTGATTTTTTTTACTGCAGAGTGGTGTAGTTCATATGGAGGGAAATGCTGAACAATTTAGTACTTGCCTTTTTTCAGCTAGCTAAAATGCCACTGAATCATTCTCAGCACTGCACAAAGGCACTTAAAATTATCCACCTGAATGGAGCTGGAACTGTGTGAGTGCAAAGTCTTGTTGCCATGATTAGGTAACTAGAGCTTTAAGCCTTGCTTGCCTTAACCAACCTTTATACTTTTTTTTTTTCCAACTAACAGAGCGGTGGTTTAGCATTTTCTGAGTGACACTATAACATAATAATGAAATGAAAATAAAACTGTATTGCCTATTATTATGACTTAAGGGGCTATGCAGCTGAAATTGATGTACAGTAAGTGAATCGATGAAGGTCTGTGCTGAAGAAAAAAACAAACAAAAAACATTTAGCTTCCTTTTACCGTCTCAAATCATGCACACGACCTCGATTTGAAGCTGACAGCTGACGCTGTGTATGTGCCAGGAGGAATCCATTAGAAAACTTCTTTCAGTGCACATACTGGCATTACTGACCTGACATTAAGGACTACGGGTGAATGGAGCTACCTTTTAAAAATGTCCTTACAAAAGAGGAGACTTACAGTGTCATGAAATAAACTTTTAAATGAAACTGAGAATGGATATTGAGAATATTCTAAGGTACCTTACTGAGAGGCTTATTGTTTTTAGCTGTGATACAATCAGTGGAGCCTATATAAAAAAATATATACTAAAAAGACTGAAATTGTAATTTTATGTCATATAAGATCCATGCTGCATGCCTGGCCCAGAGTAGCTTTTAATCAATTAAGATGATAAAAAAAGATAAAACTACTCTAAACAGCTGCACCTGAAATCAGAGACAGCGATCAATGCAAACAATTTAAGGGGGGAGAGGATGGCTTATTTTAGTCTGGTTTTGACAGCAAACAGACTGGATCAAGCCTCCAGGTTTGAAAAGTAAAGCCAATGTCCAAATCTGCATTCATTCAAATGGCCAGAAGGGGGCGACTCTTCTGGTTGCAATCTAATTGTATAGAAGTTTATAAGTAAACAATCCCATTTCTCACTTGAATTACGACTCCAGTAAACATTTTCTTACCGAGTTGAAAGTCTCAATTGCTGGTTTCAGCTCTTCTTTAATAAAGCATGAGGTTTATATTAAATAATTATGTCCCATTTTGAATAAAATAGTTAGAGGTCAAAATTCATACTTTCAGGGTGAAGTCCAACCTTACGATTAAAAATGAAAAAAGTAAAATACATAAATAAAATCAATAAAGTCCAGAACATTACAACAACAACTTCCTACCTAAGAGTTCATCTGAATTCTACAATAAAAAATAATCTTTGGCCTTTTTCCATTAACAAGTTAGTGTAAATATTAGATTTCAAGAAAAATATTACTCTCTCTCACTCTCTCTCTATATATATACATACATACATATGTCTGTGTGTGTTTTAAAACTACATTACACTATGAGTTTGTATTTTGATTACTTTATGAAGACTTACATCATTGAACACACACCCAGATACTAAACTCTGCTTGCAGCTGGCTAAAAACAGTCTGAAACAGCAGGGTGGCCATGAACCCATACTCAGTTAAAGTCACAATTTATGACTCTTTCTGGCCAAGCATATGGGTCCACAGAGTGATATTATAACCCAGCTCTAATGAGTATTCTTTATCCTGTGTGTGTTTCATCCATCTGCGTATACAGATGTTCAGTGCCTGTACCACTCAGAGTAAGTAACAGGACACTATAATGGCTCATTTAGATTATGCTTGACCATATGCTCACATGGGTCAGCAGAACATCGGTTCAATACTTTTTTCATTATCAGTCAACACAAAATGATGAAAGAGCATCTTTGGTGGTATAAATAGTTGCCCTTGTAGTGACTGATGTCCGTTTCTTCCTGCTTTGGGAAACAATTTGTAAATAATTTTATTCTTTGTTTCAATCACTGCCTGTTAATCAGGTCACTGAAATCTCAAAGATGTGTAAAGGAAACCAGAAGGTCAGTGACATCATAGCTCATCTGGCTCGTGATCCATTTCACTCAAGGCTGACCAATACACAATTAATAATTATTGTAAAAATGTCCATAAAACAACAAATATGACTTCAACATTGGATAAAGACCCATTACGTAATTAGTGTATGTAAGTTTGATTCAATTCTGACCAAAACTATAGAGAAGCAACGATTCTTATGGTGGTACAGACAGACACCCTGTTGTTGTCTAAGCTCACCGGTCCTTCAACCTGATGAGCAAAAAAACAAAACACCCATCACTGGCTAAATGTAGGTCTTCAAATTATTATTACATCTGAAGGACAGAAACATCAGGGCATGCAAATAATGATCCGAAACAAAAAGCCACTGCTGTATAGAACCAGAGAGGAAAAACAAGAAGTTCTGCAACTTCCGACGAGGCCCCTATAACAGCTTTGATCAGATTAATGAAGAGACAGCGACAGCTGACAGCAAAAATATACAAGAAAGAAATGAAGGTTTAAATTTAGCTTTCAAGTTAGAATTTTAAAAAAAAGAAGCAAACCTAAAACAAAGCCCATAAATAAGAACTCAACAAAACAGCCCGATACAAATAGAGACCGCACAGCCTCAGGATTAGCAAACCAGTCTGCCTGCTAAGCACAGAGCACACACAGTTGTATAGGTGCACTGGACCGACACATACCTGCTAATTAGTGCTAAATATAAATAAGTATAAAATTTCACCTACTGAAAAAAAACTGGTGCACAGACTTCTCTGTCTGTTATTACCAGTAAATGCACAGCAAGCCATTTAGATAACTGCATGAAAAATGCACCAACATCCTAAACACTTTTTTTAAAGTCACGAGTTTAAGTTTAGCGACTCCAATTAGTAAAGGTAAAACCAGACGGCTAATATCTGCAGATACCCGTCTCGGCATCCACCAATAACTATAACCTTTAAAAAATGGAAACCAGCGAGTTATTAAAACAAATTCATTACCATGCAGATGTCACAAAGGAGGGAGATACTGGCTACAGAGACAGCTTTTTTTTGTGCCAGGCTGTAAACATGTTTATTTCTGCTGTAAGGCTTGGCATTTTAACATCTCTAGCCCTTTGAGGAACTGCACTTTTTGACACTTCTGCATCGACTCTTCGGCTTCACAGGCTGCCACTTGTTCCTGACACATTTTTGCTACATTGTTTTGCAACCTGTGTAGAAACACCATCTTCAACAGCTCTTTTTAAATCATCTATAGCGATTGCAATAATATAAGAACTAGTCTGCTGGTGCTGTAGGAGGAAGTGTTGGCTTTTTTAATGAATTTTTAAAAGAATGTTGATAGTTTTATAGTTCTTTTCACCAAAGGTTGAGCAATATCATAAACTATTGAAAAATTTATCATTCAGAATTACAACTCGAAGGCTGATGTGAACTTTTTTTTTTTTTTTTTAACACTGCTTCAGTAGCTCATGATCATGGCCTGACTGATAGGATGTGAAAGTTCTGTCAGCAGAGAGGAGTTCAAAGCCATTGGCTGCAGACTAAATTAGACACATCGGTACGGTGATGTTCAACGACATCAACAAATTTAATCATGAAGACGAGGCCACTCAGGGGGCTCGGACAGTTCTCCTCTCCTTTCATCCATCTTCTGGGACGTGGGCTGCTTTTCAAGGGTTGCTGTCACGTTCCTGAAGTGGACGTGTGTGTGCGCGTGCGTTTGTGCCGCCGTCACCCGTCATGTTATCAGAGTCCATTGGACGTGAACGCTCCGAGGACTCGGTGACATCGGCTGAAAGCTAATTACTCAACTGGCGACCAAACAGATGAGTCGTGGACATGAGGGAGGTGACTAAGCATGTGTCTCAACAGAATGAGCGCGCATCTCTATGCATGTGTGAGAGGAAGACAGAGGCTGAATGCCATCCTGACATCTGTCAATGTCCGGCGCGTATTTGTTTGTGTGTGCATGCGTGTCTGTGAGTGTGCACAAAGCAAGCACAGCAACTCTCAGAGTCACCTTGCAGCTATGCCACATGATGAATACACAGCGAAAAGTGTCATCCCCACTCTAATTACAATATCAGCATGGCCTCATGTCCAACTGTGATGAGGAGAGAGCGTTTGTGAGTGTGTGCATGCGTATGTGTGTGTGTGTCCAGCGAGCAGCGTCAGCATCGTCTTTCTGATCCAGTCACTGTTTGCGTGAGTGTACAGGATGCCAAAGCAGCAGGTACACAGAGATGCAAACCGCAGCTGGCTGCATGACTTAGCAGGCTGACTGTGTATTTCTACAGCAAATAACAGCACAGTGTCACTAAAACGGCATAAGTAATGGATATCAGGCTTAAAATACACATATCAAAGCTAACCTATACGCATCAAAGCAAAATCTATTCACTATTCTACTAACATACTGGATCTAAGGGGAGAAAGCTTGTGCTAGACTGCTACAAGAATTCATGAGCTATTTTAATGATCCTATGAGACTATTAAGACCTGCCAAATGTTATAGGGTCAATGTGTCCCTTTCAAATGCACAGTCAAAGGCTGAAATCTATGTGAAATAACAATAAAATCTTTAAAATATCTGGGCAAGACCAGCAAGGCTCTGGCTCTGCTCTGATTAAAGTATCTCAATCATGAAACTAATGATCATTAAATAAGGATGCCAGCAGAAAGGGGGTCGCTGGTCCAAGGCTCTGCTGAGGAATGCAAGATAAAACAAAGAAAAAAAAGAGGCAAGAGACGCAAGAGAATAATGGGAAACCATTTCTTCAAAATATTAAATTTGATTTATTTTGACTCTCCTAACAACAACTGTGTCATTACAGGGAGGGATGCAGATTTGATATGATGAAAAACAGGGAAAAGTCAAAGCCTTGAAACTCTGGGGCTTTCATTTGCATAACAAAACCACTTTAGCATGTGGAGTTGCTCACAATGGTCAAGAAGCATTAGAGGACAGGGGAAGAGCAAAGGATAGGAGGGTAACAGATGGAGAGAAAGGAAAATGAGACAGAGGGAGGCATGTAGTGAATCCATCAGTGCTGTGGACTGAGACAGAAATCCAACAAATTTAGCAGCATCTGCTCGCACAGACTTCCTTTCTCAGCTACAATGAGGCTCGCATCCAGCTGTGAGTTTTGCGAGTCTGCTGTGCCTGGGTTGCATTTATTAAAGGTACCAAACACAACTTATATCTTAATATGCCAAATATGGGGGCTACACCATGCACTCTATTACGCCTCGTGCCGGATTCTTCTGAAGGAATATCTCAGATGGCGTGAGTCATGCTTACGCAAACAAACACACAATCTGTCTGTGTCGGTCCAAATGCAAAAAACAGAATTGTTTGTTAATCATTACAAAACAACAGAAAATGATCCAGCTTACAGGCACATATGTGCTCGTGCATCAGTGCGGTATGCACACAAACACAGCCTGTACGAGGGACCGAAACATAATCATACACAGGTATTGTGCATCGACTAAAAGATGTATTCTCCGATTGGTTTCATTGATTGCTAAAGCCCCATTTACCCACGTTACTAGAAAAAAAGGCTTATTCTCCAACTGGTTGACAACTAGTTGCTTGCAGTCACTAGTGTAAAAATGATCGCAAGGCTCTGCGCTGAAACCCCCCCGTGACATGAACCTGTCTGTAAACACTTGCAAACTGCTCACCAACAACTTTTACTTTAAAGGAGAACGGTCTCAGTTTACAGGTTGCGTCGTACTTTTTCACGTTTCACTACACCTCAGAGAGTAAATGGCAAGTGTTTGCAGACATGTCACCATCTTCCATGCAAACTACACGTGACTGCAGGCTTCTGCTAGCAACCACATTTTAACCTCCAACTGCAGAAATTGCCCCCTTTGAATATTCGATTGCACTGTAAAATCATTACTGATGGAATTTTCCATTTGGTCTCATTTTTTATCTTATAGAAAAGAAACATGCATTTACATTCACATCGTCCTTTATTATAACAGCACAGAAAACTTTGTCCCGTTTAAAACTCTCAGCTTCCAAAGCAGCCATCGTTTTGTGCTTTTACGACCATTTAAAGACGTTAAACCTCAGCGATTTTGTATTGTCTGATTTCACCCTCGACAGCCTGCCAGTAAGAGGTCTTTTGGGGAAA
This sequence comes from Hemichromis elongatus, assembly GCA_015108515.1. Classification (NCBI taxonomy): domain Eukaryota; kingdom Metazoa; phylum Chordata; class Actinopteri; order Cichliformes; family Cichlidae; genus Hemichromis; species Hemichromis elongatus. The sequence goes on from VUQR01035575.1 coordinate 45,266, forward strand.
CAGATTGTCGAGAGCATGGTTTGTTGGTAAATTACATCCAAGGACCTCCAAGCGCAAAAAACAAGCAAAATTTAGACCAGCAGCACTTGCATAGGCTGGCTTATGTTTCATCCATTGAGCCACTTTAGTATATCACGACATGCTGAGAACTGACAGGGGACGGGAGTTTCTGGAAAATGCCAATGATGCTCAAAAATTGAGATTCTCAAGCACCCATCTGTCAAGTTTGTTGTTGTTTGTGCTCTCAAATTTACAAACCGTTTACTGGTGTATGCCCGAGGCTATGAAGTGGAAAACCCTGAAGAATGCTACCCCCCCGTTAACACAAGCCTGCAACTGACAACTGTGAGATGAGGCTGCTGACTGCCAAATAGATGCTCATGTCATGACTCGAGGGATACTTGGGATTCTGCGCTTGGCCTTTACATCCTTCTGCCATCATCTCCTCTGCTCCTGATTCACTGAGGGGGAATTACAAAGGAGGTGGCTTGCAGCAGTGGCTGTAATTTCACAATCAGCTTCCACGTCAATGCAAAGCTAACACTTAATGTGCACTTTAATATTTGCTGTTGGAGAAGACAGGACAAACTTATCATGAAAAGTCCAAATGAACGCGCGATAATTCAGCCTGCTTTCTCATCACTGATCTTAAATGTCATCAACACGGTCAGGGTATAAAGAAATATGCCTGACTGGATCAGAAGTGGTGTTAATGCTATCAAAAGTGAAATGAATCAAAATCGATTACTGTTACTTCTGAATTTCTCTCTGTAGCCTTGGTAAGGTGGATGTTGCTGCAGCTGCATGTGCTTGGACTCACGCTGGGTTACAAGTTTCACGTTGGAAAACATAATCCAAAAGTCTCAAATCAATCCTGCAGAGCAAACTCTGCTGTTAGGCACTAAAAAAATATCCCAGCATTAGGAAATCTCAAGAATATCAGCAACATTTTACGATAAAAATAAATACCTTGCGAGCTGAGTCACGGATACTTCAAGGACCATTTACCGGTGGCAAGTTTGACATGATTTTCTGAAGTAGTTTGTGAATACTGTTGAATATTTGGTGCAACTTTATTGCTCTATGCTGTGTCGGCATCCCCACAGCAGGCGACAAACAAGCAGGAGGTAGAATTTCATCCCTGAGCAATGCGTCCTCAGAGCTTGTTTTACTGTTTTATGCACCACAAGGTGTGTAATGCATGTTCCTCCTTCAGATATGCTCACGGATAGAAATTAGTTAAGGTACAGATAGCAAGATAGCAACTACAGACCCTAACATGTCATAGAAAACAATCAGAAACCATAAAGTCATAATTAAATACATTTTAAAGCTGTAAAGTCACTTTGAAACTGACTGATTAAAAAGCCTGAGAATGTGAGATATGATATTTGTGGCTGCTGTTTACTCTTCGGCGTGATTGTACGACCGCATGTCCCAACACGAATATCCATTTCGCGGCTGTGAGTGTGTGTGAAAACTACATCCCACTGGTGCACTGTGGGCCAGTCCAAACAGAGAGCAGCCTTTTAATCTCACACTGTGGTACCTCTCAAGGGTTGCACATGTGAGTGTGGAAGTGTGTGTGTTGTTTTTGGGGGTAACAGCAGGGGAGGTTAATGAGTTTGGATGACTCTGAGTCACCTGCTGGGCTTGGACATACCACATACACACAAGTCCACACACAAACCTTTGACAAGCAGAGTGACTGGACTCAACAAGCCATACATATCACAACAGCCCAGCTACTCTCTTTTTACTAGTGTCACTTTGAGTATATTAGAATATTAGAAGGTGGTACAAATATATGCACAGTACTATACATTTTTGCCTAAAGTAAGAGATACACAGACAGCAGAGGAGGCCATGTAAACAACAAAACTGAATTAACAGAATTTCTAAATATTCCTTATTGCGATGCTGTTCATGTGCTGAAATGTACAGTGGATTTGACCAAGGTGCTGAACACGGCCCTTTTGTTCTGACCTTGGCTGGTGGCTTTCTAAAGAAAGACACAGAAACAAAGCTGAAGAACATCACGTGACCGTCAGTCTGCCTCTCTCTGCATTCTTAGAAACGGGGTTTGGTCTCTTTTTGATACCAGCATCCGTTTCTGCTAGCATGCGTGCATCCTACCTGACCCGCCATGCCTCACCACCCAGCTCTCCATCTCAGCACAGAGACGACACACCGTGAATCACCAAGCAGGGCCATTACTCACCATGCCTGGCCTGTTCTAAATAACTTCATAAATATTCCATGGGCCGGCTTAAGCGGGGAGAGGCGGGGAAGTCATGGCTTGGCGTCTCAAAGACACAGATTCCATTAGGCCCCGTGTTCCAGCAGAAACACTGTTGGGACAATTCATCTTTTAGGATCCAAAGGAAGGCATCAGAAATAGAGCCAGAACAGGTAGCATTAATGGAAGTAATTGAGAAAGAGAGAGGAGACTGGGAGGCAGGACAGAGAGTGACACCTACTGTTATGAATTATGTAGGCTCTATCAGCGCTTATACAAGCTTGCCTCCTTTGTGCAGATCAAATATGCACAGTGACATCTGAACAACAGCAACAAAGGCAAAATACTGTAACGCTCAAACATGGATAGAGTTAAATAGAAAAACAGAGAAAGTTTTGTTCACCTGAGCAAGCACTAAGAAAACTATCACTGACGATTCATCAGTGGATTATATAGTGTTTCTTTTAGACTATGGTATAGTGCTACTTGCTGGTGTGCTTGTGCCATTTTTGTCAAATTCACAGGATAAAAAAAAAAAGACAGCAACGGAGACCATGAAAGCATGACGAAGGATTACAAGTCTGAGTGGGACAGATGTTCTTCAGACACACAGAAAGTTACAAATTAAAAAAACAAAAAAGGAAGATGCATGAAAGCAAGAACGAAGAGTGGGAAAAATGTGGTTATAAAAAAAGAGCTTGAAGAAGGAAGCGGGGAAGAAAGGCAACTTCAACAGGCCCCGGCAAATCCAGAATCCCTCCGTGTTTCATCCTCGTGAGAGAGCAAGAAGAGAGCGTCTGCATCCCAGAGCCATGCTTGCATTTCACACAGATGGAGAGAGCAAATGAGCCACAAAGACGTCACCGCTGTCACCATTAATCCACCGTCTCTTTCTTCTGCCTTTATCCACAAAGGGATATAGAGCAGATTTTTTTTTTTTTTTTTTTAAAGCTAACACTTTTTCCTGTTCTGCAGCTTTGCATCAGCGTGTAGCTCAGTAGCATCAAAGTTTTAGGGAGTGCATTCATCTTCTGCAGCACTGTAACTGTGTGGAAGAACATTATTCACAAGAACATTTAAATTTAAGTTCCTCTTTTACAGACGTTCCAGCAGGTCGTGTGCAACTTTGCTTACAGGATTCAGAGTCGGGCTTTGAGATAAATGATAAAATAGCAACACACTCATAGTAAAAGCGTGACTATGTAGATGCCTGACAAAAACAACACCAGCCAACACTAAATTTCTGCAAGTTTTCCAGTCTTTGATCAAAGTGCTGGGCAAATTTGCACTTTAGCGATGGTGCTACATAAAAAGTTAAAAGCTCAACGAGGTTTTTCCTAAGCTTTTACAATTTATCTTGACAGTAGCATGCAAGTCAGCACTAAAAATCTGAAAGCCATTCATCTAATTATCCAGACATTTGACCAAAACATTTCAAGCTCACCAGTTGATCTTCCAAGAACTAACCAGACTTGCTAGCATTAATGTGCCATATGAATAGCATAGTACAAAATAAATAGCAGCCAAATATCAACAACAACAGCCACAGAGTTAAATTCAAAATTGAACTCCACAAACAAAGGGGTTATGTTATGTTGGATGCTCTGTCCAAAACTGTTTACCACCCAGCCAACCGACGTAGCCATCTCTAGCACCACTACGGTTCAAGCAAAGAATTATTTCAGGGGTTTAATAATATTTATAATAATATATTTAGTATATATTAATATACTAATATACTATACTAATATACTGTGCAAGATGAAACCATAATCATGCACTAATACTTTTATTTCACAGGCGCAGGTATTCATGGACACTCACGCAGCTTAATTGCTTGTCTTTGAATACTCTCTCTTTTCTTTAGCACTAAACTAATCAGCGATAACTGTCAGCATTTCTGCTAAAAATGAACAGTTGAGAGCTAATTTAGCAAACTTCATTTTGCATGAAACAGCGCTCATGTTGCTGTCACAGTCGATTTAACACCGTCAACTGAACCTGTCATTTACAGAGGGTGAAATGTCAATGCTTTAAAAGTGACCAATCATATCAGGGTCTTTGGGCAGCTCGATTTATCTATGATTCAGCTTCTGTATTTTTGTGTAGTGAACAGGAAACAAATGTTTTTGCCCCACAGTGCAAACTCTTACAATAAAGAAAAACGTCGCTGTTACATTTTAAGTGGCCAGTGAAACAACATACAACAGCATCTTGACTTAAATACCGCACCATCAAAGCTGACAGAAAGAGAAAAGTTCTACCATCCTCATTAGCGTCACATATTTCACCGTTTCTCCAATGAAAGGTCAACCAAATGATGTCAGTGTAGAGCCAAGACTCATTTCTCAACCATCATCTCTCTGGGGAAAGTGCTACACCACACACTTACACACACACACACACACACACACACTATTAATGACTAGCCGTCACTCCCTAAGCACCTGCCAGGCCCATGTTACATTTGTCCTACTCGTACGTTCATTAGTGTGTGTTAATGTACACAGGGCTAATGGGGTGTGTATGAAAATGCACTTAGCTCACTACAGGAGAAAAGCAACGCAGCTTATGAGTACTCAGGGGCACAGTGGCATCCTCTCATAAGAATTGGACTCATACAATGTTCACAGAGTGTGAGACAGCAAATATTTACTGGAGGTCTGACGGAGATGGATGAGAAGATTAATATTTAGAGCTCAGTAAATAAAAATATATCAAAATGTTGTCTTTTCTCTCCTGTCCCCAGTGTTTGCCTTGTTGTGTTTCATTCCCTCTACATACATTTTTTTTAAACCGTGTACACAGCGATGACCTACTTGTATATAAAGCTATCATGCCATGTTTTAACCAGGTGCATGTGCCGTTATCATGTCAGCAGAGCATAATATCACAGATGGATCGGCCATTCTCTGCAGGTTATGGGTTCACCTTTGCAATTCTTATCTGCCCTCCCATTTCACAAATACATAAACACAGTCGGCCGCATCATAAATATTAATGGTATGTTCAGTGTCCCAGACTAACACCCTCAGTAAAGGGGACATTATACAGCCACAGGGGACTGAAAGGCTTAGAAGTACGAGTCAAGGTCACTGCTATAATTCAACTAGGGCATCCGGTCCTGGAGGGGAGTTTTTTTTGTGTCATAACATAACAGTATGATCAGCTTAGTCGCATCCTTCGGGCTAAAGAAGAGAGGGACCATCCAGCTTGTTTTGAGTGCACAGTTCAAAATCCGGCATCACGACTCTTACATTTCAAAGAGAATCCCCAATTTTTTTTTTATTGGGGTGGGGGGGGATTGGACTGTATTTGAATGACAAAGTCTCTCAAAAACTGAAAGTTTTATTCATAATGACAGCCTGGCGTTCATCCCAGGGATCCAGCTCTGTTGCATAAGCCCTTCAACTCAAAGCTTAGAAAAAGCCTTAGAGATACACATGTTTCCCTATTTAGGGACAAGTCTGGCTGTTTCATCCGTATTTTGGTACGAATGAGGTCAAAATGATATTTCTAAGAGAGACTGAAGTGAAGAATTTCAGTCTGCTAAGAGAAAAGGCCTAAAGGGCACGTGGAGTGAAGCAAAAAAAAGGAAAAAAAAAAGAAGAAGAGCACCGACACACACGGAATATAAATACAACCCAAAGATCTGCTGCAAAGAATCAGCAGGCACGAACCGATGCACAAACAAACACAAAGAAGCATGAAAGTGATGAAAACTAAAAGCTCGGAATGATTTCACACGCCCACCGGTGCCCTGGACTCGCCCACCCCATCTCTCCCGGTCAGGACGTGTCTACAGGTCATTCATGGGATAAAGTAGAGCAGGCAGCATCTTTAGAGTTAAAAAAAATATCTAAACCCGTCTAGTGTGCTCAGAGTGTGACCAAGGTAGGAAAGCCGAGCATAGAAATGTAGCATTAGAGCTTAGTCTGGCAGAGATAAGAGCACGTTTAAAATAGACAGGGCGATTACTAAATGTTTAAAAAGCTGTGTTTCCACACTTTCTTATCTGTATTGAAACCTAGCTTGGCACTTTTATCAGGAAAAAAAAAAACCTGCACTGCAGCCAACTGCTCTGGAAAAAAAAGGAATATAAGCAGAAGAAAAGGGCATATCTGTTTAAAACTGAGCTAAAAATGCCTTCTTCCTCCCCACAGGCAGCAGCAGGGGTCAGTCTGGAACGGAACTGAGACCAGCTCAGCTATTTAAACAAGTAAAGACAGATGAAAAGGGCACATCAATTTGAAGTGGACGTAGGCACAGCGTCTCTTTCTCTGCGCAGTGTGCCTTCCAGAGGCGGCATATTAGGCTGAAAAGGGGCTCCGTGGGGGCGAGGTGCATCACTAAATAATGAACTCCTGGCAGCACAATTACTGGGCATAATGGCTGCTTTCATCTTAACAGTTAGGGGCTGTGTGTACTTGTGTCTCTGGATGTTTGTATTCTCGCACATAACTATATGCATCTCTGCACGTAAAGCATCTTGTTTTTTTAATGTCTTTTTATTCACGCTGAAGGCATCCGGCGTTCAGAGTGTGCAAAGTGTGTGTGTTTGCTGATAGAGACTTACGGAGCTCGCCCACTTTCAGTATCTCACACAGCATCTTGGTCAGCTCGATGCTGCTACGGCCGAACGGACACTCGTGTTTGTCTTCTCGACTGCTGTTCTCCAAGACAATCTGGAAACAAGAGGTTATAAAATAAGCCAGGCAAGAAATAAGGACTGTATTTCCTCAGGGCTATAAAACAAAAAAAAGACATTTCTGGTGCTCGTGTTGTTGTGTAATGTTCCCTAATTTGCAGAAAATTGTTTGTGTTTTTAAAAAATATTTTCTAGTTGATACAAAAGCTACTTTTTTCTTTTTAAATCTAAAACTTAATTACTTTGGTGCAGTATGAATAGCAGTGTGTGTGTGTTGGGGGTTATCAGTCGGAAAAGCTGTAAAAGATAAAGTCCATATTTATGTCCTCCTTCATATATCTTAAAGCCATTCAAGGGGGCTTTAAGATATAAAAGGGGATTGGAGTCTTTGCTGGGCCGATTCTGGCCTGTGCACCTTATGATACCCCAGCTCTATGTGAAGTATAATTTATGATGTTGCACTGTGTTACACTGACAAGTTTGTAACACAATGACATGAATTAATAGGATTTTCTGGGTGTGGTGTCGCTGGTTTTATTTTGGCCAAATGTTGTTGTGTCAGCAAGTCTTTCCGGTGTAAAATCAAACATGCAATGCAATGTGGTTAGGAAGAACTTTTTTTCATGATTTCATGTTGTCACACTGCAGATATTTGACCCATAAGCACTGAGGTAGAAACTATAAGTCATTTTCTTGACCTTATCTGACCCCTTAGAGCTCGTGGATTAGCACAAATGAAATCTATACATAAAATTCACCAGGAAAAAAAAATCCACTCTAATTACGTGGCTGGTGGCAGCACGCCATAACCGAGGCCATCAAGGTCCCAATCATTTTAGCTGGTGACAGTTTAATTTGTGGAATTGAAGGCTGTGTTTTCTCCCACTGTTCGACTGATAAGGGCTGAGCGGGCACGACTAACGCTCCTCTTTTCCCACAATGGTGTCTAGAAACCGTCACACACATAATGATAAAAAGCTGCATAAAATCATGCTGGCTATCATGCAAGAATGACAAAAAGCACTTAATGTCAGTGCAGCATTGTTTAGAGACTGGCGGTGAAAGAAATTAAATACGTTTTATCGTCAGGGCTGAGAAGCCTCGTGAAATGCAGTTTTACTGAAAGATCTGCTGAGAACGAGCCAGAAACTTCACTGATTGAATGAGCTGGCGGGAAGAGAGGCTTTGTAGGACACTACTGGAATCTCTGTGCAGCATTTGTGTATGCGCTAGGGTTATACATGTGTGCTTACCCTGATGTAGGCGTCCTGGTGGTGCCTGGCAAAGTACAGCATGTTATCCAGAGCCAGCATGCCTGGAGGAATCTGGGTGAAATCCACAGCTGGATTCACATGGTTCTGAGAGAAACAGAGGTGGAGTGTGAGACATGTTCTTAAACACATTTCACCAAATCTCCTTTTTTTAACCTTTAATCTCTTCGGTATAACCGTTTAAACATCCCATTTCCCTTTTTTTCAGGAGCCAAGCGATCACAGGCACAGCACAACCAGTCTCCTTCTGTTAGGACGGAAACTTGGAGTTTTAAGGCCGTGTTAGCGGAGCAGGAGGTCGTCCTTTTAAAGCAGCTTGAAGCTTTTGATTCGATTAAAGACAATGTTAATAAAAAACCCTAAACAAACAGCAGAAAAGTACTGAGGACTGTGGGGGTGTGGATTGATCTGATTTATTCACAGCTAGCTAGCCCACTAACTGTAATTAGATTTAGGTTAAAGAAATGCAAAATTATAATTGGTGCAGACTTTAGTTTTTAAAACTAGAGCTCTGCCCACTTGAAATCTGTTAAGTAAAAACAAATACACAACTTGTTTCTGGTTATTAAACAGATATGATGGTCTTCACACTCATGGCTGATACCCTGTAAGATCTACTACAATGGAAACTAAATAAAGGTGGTTTTACAGGTGTTTATATACATCTCTATCTTCTAGCATATAAACACATAAAATATAATCGACAGTGGGTGAAATGCAACAGATTATTTGGCTCACTGTAGTCAAAAAGTTGACATTTTGGAGATGGATTTGGTAGTAATGACACTAAACTCAAGGAAGTAACTCTAAATGGAAGTGAAGGGCCATGGGGAAGGAACAATATGAAATACCAACTATTCAAAAATCAGACTCAAAACTTTTAAATAACAAAAACACAGGCTCTACCTTTTAACATCTAAATATTGCATCAGTCGTAATTCTTTCCAGACGTTGCAGAACAACTAACAATTAAATGCACAGATACACGTGCAGATGTATCACTCCGAGGCTCTTCGTGACTTTTAAATGTGACGCAGAATATTGAAGAGGACAGCGGCAGGAAGAGGAGCAAAGGAAACGCAGGATGAAAGAGAAATGGAGGACGGTGAGACCTGGCTCATCAGTTTTGTAATTCTGCCTGACAAAAAGCAGACTTATAGGCTTAAAACAGAAATAGACTATGTGGCACATGCATATGTAATAAAATGTGAACAATCTCCCAGCATATCCAAAAATATCTACTGCAGAGAAGTTGCATGTATTAGAAGATAAATAACTTTTCTCAGTAGTGATCAGGGTGATCTAGAGAATGATGAGTTTTATATGTGTACACGTGCAGTATGTCTGTGTGTGTGTGTGCACAAACTGAGGAGCAGTGAAAGCAGACTAAGGATTTTTAGGGTGGGTTTTCTCCACACAGTGGAGACAAGACAGGCCAATTTGGCCTTATCTCTACTGAGCACACTGCAGTCGGAGTGTGAATGGGAAGAGCCCCGAAACGGCTCTGGGCTTACACCAAGCCACAGTGGCTTTACTTATGTTCTTATGCCATAGTTAGAGTGCTGCATACAACACAAAAGGAAACACATAAACACACATTTAAACACACACATTCCACAATACTATATTTATTTTTGGTACGTTGCGTAAGAGGCTGTACAAAAAAAAGTAGCTACTGGGTATGAAGAGCAAAGCCGAAGCGTAAGCGTCAGTAAACACTGTCCTGATGAGTTGATGGTCACAGGTTAATATGACATGGTAGTCTTTTGTATTGTCAAAGAATGATAAATCAGTACACTTTAGGGCACGACTATCCTGTGTAAGCGTGTAACATCCTCAGTTTCTCAGTGAGATCTCTGCTGCCCTTGTGTTATGTGGTTTCCAAAGACCAAAGGAGCCAAAATCATCAACTTTATGAAGGTTTGCAAACAAGTCGGTGACATCAGGTCAGCTTTGTTCGTCTTTGTTATACAACCTGTTATTGCACTAGTGGTGATATCAGAGAGAAAGCAAGCTAACGGAGCCCTCTAAAAACACTTACGATAAAGCCAAGCTTTTTGTAGTCGCGGGTGTACATGGACTTGCGTTTCTCAATGCTGCCGCTGTTGTTGGGCTCCAACTCTACGTCGAAGGCGATTCTCCGAAGCTCAAAGATGATGTCTCTCTGAGCCTGCACACAGAGAGAAATGTTCAAGTGCTGCTCACAAACCCGTCAGTGTTTTCTTCCATTTACCACTTTACAGTCTAAAAATTCTTCACCCTCATCTCCATCGTCAGGGGTCTCACAGCACCGGAGGCAATCTAGACAATAGCCAATTCCCCGATTTTATCATTCGGCCAAAATGTGTGTGTATATATATATATATATATATATGTATATATATATATATATATATATATATATATATATATATATATATATATATATATATAGATATAGATATAGATATATATATATAAAAAGAGTCCAACAAGCTTGAAAGTCGGTATATGTTCCATTCAGTCATTACATTGTGTTTCTACTCAGGGATGCTTTTAACGTATCAGCAGTGTGTTTAGGATCTTTGTTGCACTGAGAAATTAAGCTGCAGAAGATGATATGAAAATCTGAAGGTAATCTCTCTCTTTCCCTCCCTCCCCACACCCACAACCACCCGTTTTGGCTGCATTGTCTTAGTCCCCACCTGGTCCTGAGGATCCATTTTGGTCATCATGCGGTCCTCGAGCAGGTTGAAGTTGAGCACCTGCAGCACGTACAGCTGATGTGCCATCTCGTCATTAATGGGCGTGTTGCTCCGGATCACGTTCTGCATTGCGTGTGGGAAAGTAAACGAGAGGGGAAATGTTTAGGGTCAGAAAGGCGAGAAGTGGATTTTGCAAGAAGACGACAAGATATGACAAAGAGGAACGAGAGGATTTGGACGTGAATGACGAGGACTAGAAGGCAGATGAAGGAAAAGGGGAAGGAGAGTGAGATTTCACACAGGAGAGAGATGATGAAGAGGCAAAAGGGAACAGGTGTGGAAAAAGTATCCACAAGAGATAATGACCAAGGGGGTGAAACAGAGAAAGATGTGGCAGGTTTCATTTTTGTTACAGATATCAAGAAGAAAAGAAGTTGAAACGTGAACAGCAACAGAGAGAGACAAAGACAGAGAGGAGGAGACAGAGGAAGACACCAGAGGGGTAAAGAGGAGAAGGGTATGGGTAGACTTACACTGAGAATGATGGAGCGCAGCTGTTTCTGGGCAAGAATATGGGCCATCTCCTAAAGGGGGAGAAAGAACAGTAGGGAGGAATAGGGATAGAAGAAGAAGAGCGGGGGAGAGGGTGAGAGGGATGAGACACGACGCCATATCAAGACAAAGCGTCTTAGGATTGTCCATGCTACGATGAGAAATTTAGGCGGGCAAAATAAAAAGTAAAGTAATTAATTAAAGAATTAAAAAAGTAAGAAAGCCATCTGAAAAAAATGAACTTAACAAGGGATACTAAATGCACTAACTGCTGTCTTCTACAGTGCAAACTACAAAGGGTGCTAATCAAGGGTGCACTTACTGTCAGGGGACAATTTAGGATGTCCACAATGTGCTCATCATACTACCATATCGTGTGCAGTGAAGAAACAAAGTCAGAGACAGAGAGACAGAGAGGGTGAGTGAGTGAGTGAATGCGGAGGAGAAACAAAAAAGTGTGAGAGGAGGTTAAAAAAAAAACATTTTATGTCAGCGGTGCAGCCTGTGTGGAGAGGGGAGAGAGGGGGTGGGGGACATCGGAGTCAGCAGAACGGTGACACATAATAGGTCTACTGATGGTCGAGTCCTTAACGCACACAAACACACAAAACACTCTTTGACCTTACAGGTGGGAAAAAAAAAAAGAGCGTAGCCAGCCCCTCATTTTTTCTACACGATGCTAAAATAAACTAGTGTTATAAATAGTGTTAGTTTGTGGTCCCATAGCACCACGTTTTAAAAGCGGCCTGTTTGCAGAAATAACACAAACACGTAACCTGAGCTAAAAGAGAAACAGCTTGCTTGTCTCCTAAACAGAGTTTAAAAAACCCCCACAACATCTACTCTGAGCAAGCTCGCTGAGAAAAAGTCTTAAATGGATAACAAATGCAACAGCCAGACACGGTCTGTTTTCAGCACTGCGACGAAGCTCGTTTCAGCCTAGCGTGTCTTCAACTTTGTGTGCCGTGCAGGAGAAAAGCTGTGGGTTAGCATCATTCATTATTAATGTCAGAGCGCATCTCTGGACCCTATGGTGCTGGGGCGAGGGCTCATGTGATGAGCTGCAGGGCAACGCGTGACATTGGTGAAAGAGTGCGCATGTGTGGGAAAGAGTGGAGTAATGGGAGCATGGTATCACTTCTTTACACTCTTATTTTATTATTGCACTACACTGCAGATGTTTTATAGTTTCATATACAAATACACACCCACACATAAAGACAGTGTTAGAGGTGAAAAATGCTGATGACTGCAACATGAAATGATGTACGATACACTATATGCAGTCTATGTGTGTGTTTGTGTGTGTGCTGCAGCCTCACCTGTCTCTTCTCCTCAGGAGCTTTGAGGAATAAAGCATTGATGACAGCTATAGTGTAGGTCTGAATGTCTTGATCAGTCCTGTAATTAAAACACAGTCCGAATAGGAAGTTAAAAACTATAATTAAGCTTTCAAAAACCAGCAAGCTTGATTCATGTTAAAAAGATGAATTTGAGGACTCGTTCATTACCCCTGAAGATGCGGGATAAGCTGTCCAATAGTGATCTCTTGCGCCACCTTGTGGTAAAGATCCTGACTGTTGAGCACCATGGACTCCAGGATCGCCAGGGATCGCTGCAGCACTGCTGTGTCCATGGCCGTCTTGTTCACGAAGCTGGCAATCTGAAAAAAGGGCAAAGCATTTAGAAGATCTGCCGCAGACACGGTAAAATTATGAATAGAAATTTTTGATTAAAAAAAAAAATTCTGAAAAAAATAGGATGGCAAAAAACACAAATTTCAATCAATGAAGCATTTAAAAAAACAAAAAAACAGAATCATTGCCAAATTATCTTAAATTTATTTACTATTTAACTATTTTTATACTTTCATCTTCATGACACAATCAGAGGACAAGCTTTACTGCAGAGGCTGTAAATGTCATGATGTAAATGTTTGATCAAAACTTTATTCAGCGATTACACCGAATGACAACAGCACTTTGAATGTGGTTAATAAATCAGGGCTGCCTTTAATGAGACTTTTTCTTGGTCTGACCTTCTTGATGAATGCCACAGAGAAAGTGTCCCAGGAGACGATGCTGTGGTCCATCAGCTCCACAAAGGCCGTCAAAGTGAAGGACAGCAGGTCTCCAAAACTAAAGGGCAGGACACACAGAGACACACACAAACCATAGGACGCTTCTCTCTAGCAGATGGCTTGGAGCAGTGTATAATCAGCAAAGCCCTGATGGCTAGGAAGGCAACGAGGGGCGAGCGGTAGGCAGAAACAGAGAGAATGGTGCATATGAAAATAAATTCAGCGCTGCAACCAGGCTGGCTGAAGAAAGACAGAAGACAGGCGGAGGAGGAGAGAGGAATAAATGGGGACAGAGGCTTGAAATGCAGTGCAGACAAACGGGCCTTCGAGAAACAGCAGGGGCCATCGGAAAATCAGCAGGAGCCGGGCAGCACAGGGTGGCGTTCAATCAGGACCAGAAAGCTATGTGATAGAGTTTAGTCATGCAGTTACAAAAATATCAGGAGAAATCAATCAGCTCTGCAAGAGTCACAGGGGGGCCAAAGCAAGGACCACATTAAACAGCCTCCACCTCATTTTTCTGCTGCATGAACTTAATGAAAAAATTGCAAATGATGAAATTCAGAAGCTTTTACTTGCTCATAAGTCACAGCAGTAGGAATTTCTGGAGTTGCATTACTTTTCCACTTAACTTTTCTGGCCTTTTATTTGTTTCACCAGTAGCTTTTACAGTACTGACCTCTACTGCTTACAAATGGCATTGCTCGGGCAAAGAGGGTGACCTGGTGATGCTCTGTGTTTATCTTACATTGATTATAGTTGCTTTAGTAGATGCAACATGAAAATAAAGCAAACACCTATGGGGCCATAGTCAAATGCAATAAATGTATGACTAAAAAATGTTGCCATCTTTCCTGAAACTAAAACTTTTATCGAGGAGGGGAAAAAAAAAAAATCTGTCAGATGATTAATTTTTAAGTTCATTTACAAAAGTGTAGAACGGCATTTTAAACACAGCAGAGTGGCATCGACCATCAAATCAGCAAACCAAAAACCAAAGATAAAATGATAAGAAATGTGTTCAGCACATGGGTCAGTACTGCTGCATGGTAGATGATTAGTAACAGTCATATGAACAATTAGTAACCCACAGCTGAAGAATTAAGAGGCCTTCGCAGATGGTACTGAGCATTTTGATGTAGTTACTGTAACTAGTCAATGCCTAATGAAATCAAGGAACACTGAAATTAGAGGAGAGATCATTTAAGATAAATAAAGAGAAGAAAGTCTCATTTGACAGATGGATGATGATCCTAAGGTGCGATGTCTTCATGTGTGATGTGCTATTCGCTAATCATGTAAGAGGAAAGAGTACAAAAAGTAGCCAACGTCTAATAGTGAGTGCAGAGACAATCCCCATCACCCTGAGCACTATTTAGGAAAGAAGACCAAGATTTAATTCAGTGTAAGCAACGACTAAAACTAATAAATTAGCTCCACTGAACCCCCAAATCGCCATAGCAATGCCTGATCTGGTTTTCATTGATTTCTCATGGCATTACATTTTTAGAACTAAATCGTGGCCTTCTATCAGTCTGAGGCAAAGACTTAAGAAAATTATTTTGCCCAAAACCACATGCAAAAAAAAATTAAATTAAAGTGCAAAACTGATTTCAAAACAGAAGCCTGTAAATGGCTGTGTTAAACACATAGTTATAGTAATTCCCCATAAGGCTTTGGGGCCAGAGTCTTCATCATGCAGACTCAGGCAGCAGGTTAGGAAGAGCACAGAGTCAATGACGTTACCCGGGGGGATGGGAGGGGCTTACCATGGCTTCATAATCTTTTGCAGTTTCTGATAGCGCCTGTAAAGAGAAACTTAGGTGTCACAGGTGGGAAACACACAAGAAAAAACCTTAAAGTCTCAGCAGGGAGCAACACAAATCACAATCTTTTAACAATAAACATCCCTCAAAGAGACCAGACTCTAAGGAGGTCCACTCTCATACACAGAGCAAAAGTGATTCCTTTGCTGTGCAAATGTAAAACCAGTTTCAATGTACACAACTTTAATACACCGGCTCCAAATGAACACTTTGGATCACTAAGGCGCTGAAAGCATGCCAAGCAGAAACAGCTGACAAAGCGGCTTGCTGCAGACCTAATGTGCAGCAAACATAATGAGACAGAGTATGCACATTTCAAAAAGCAGAAACCACGTTGTAAACATGTGACAGGTGCAGTGGGAGAAATGCCCTACGCTGAAAAAGTCAAAGGACGCAACATCTGCAGAGAGTTAACTTTCCCTGAATAGATTCGAGACAACAGGTGCACTCACGAAGTTCAGCGATACTACCCATATGTGCTAAAATCATTTAACATGAGGTTGTCTCCATGTGCACCTCTGTATTGCCCCAGAGATCTGGAAGTCTGTTTCCAACCGCATGCATCTGTGCTCTTGGATTTCTCAAACGTCATCTTCTGTATCCAAGTGATTCAACGTTTATGTCGAGGATCATCGCCGGTAAGAAAATCTGGGTCTCGGGCTATGACCCAAACACCAAACTTTTACTAGAATAGCTCAAAGAAATGTGACAAACATGCACTGAGACAGGAGTGCAAACATGGGTAAGGAGTGATTTTACCATGAATTCATTTCCCAGGGTCAGACTGTTAATTTGGAGAAATCTGATAGAACAGGATTGGTCAGAAGGGGACTTCCTAGGAGCGATCTACAAACAGCAGCAGCCCTGGAAACGAGGGACAGGTCCAGAGAGAGACAACCTTCATGGGGTACAGACCAGATTTTAAAAAGATATGTTTTTTTGTTCCTAATGGGTAGAGCTGCAGAACTTCTTAATTTCACCTGCTAAAACAAACAAGAAACTGTTTTTTTTTTTCATTTGTGTCCTTTTTAGTCTGTAAATCCAGCTTCAAATGGATTACACTGTTAACAAGGTACAATTCCATGGAAAACTGTTTAAAATGGGATTTGTGAATTTAACAGGGAAAACTATGTCAGGAGCCAACAGGACAAAAACAATCAAGAACATGAATGACACTTATGAATACCAAGGTGGCAGCATATGTCAAACCGGGTCAGAAGAAGGCTGAAATTGATAGTGAGGCTAGCAGTTTTATTCAGTTTGAAGTTGCACTGTACATTCTGAACATGTGTCAAATCACAGTATGAGTTACTCCATGTTTTTGTCAGCAGAGGGCAATGTCTGCCTTAAACTTGTGGAGTTCAGCTGGGCAGCTGATCTGCACATGAATATTGTGCAGCATCTTTGGCAGAAGCATCAGATCACAGAACCACTCTGCCCTCAAGAGTCTCGAGCACTGAGCCTCTTGAATAATTACAGTTCACCAAGTTGGTTCGCAGGCGCACTAATGAGCACGTGTGTGTGTGTGTGTGCGTTAGCCTCTGATACCTATCTGCATGTCTGTTTCATAAGCTCCTTCTGTTGATATGGAAATGCAGCAGAACCACTCACCCTGCTCTCTTTTTCTTACACGTGCTGCTCAACTCGCCCTGAATAAGATTTGATGGGAATTTAGATGAAAAACATATTTAATCAAAGGACCAGGAGCAACAGGAGGAACCTCAGTGCTGCTGTGACAGCTCGATGCATTAAGATCAAACAGGGTCAAATATTTGCTAATTTGAACATCATATTCAAAAAGGAGAAGAGGCCTCATTGATTTCCTGTCAAGCTGTACCCAAAAATACTAGCTCGCTGAGTGGTTTCTGCTAGGAAAAAGCCATTACATGTCTAACCAGAATTTGAACCTTCATTCAAAAGCAATCATGAGCGTGACAGAACATACCTGCACAAAAAAACTGCAATTCTTATTTTGGGTTTTCACTGTGTGTCTTCTGTTGGGACGCATTGAATGCTGTGCGTTTATAAGCATGCATTAGGCGCAAAACAACTCTTCAATCTATCGTTTTTCTCCCTGGAAAAAAAGAAGGGCTGGATAATGGGAATTGCACGAAGCAGAAAACGAGCACGTCTCGCACGGCCGGCCGCTCCTGCCCTCCCTGCCGGTTTGCACCGTCTCTCTACTTGTGTGTGACTGTGTGCGCGTGTTTTGCACTCATACTGTAATTCAACTCTTGTTTCTGGCTCTGGCGAGCTCTTTGCACTCCCCACAGCACGCCACTGGCACAAACCCCATCTCCCTTGCCCACCCACTCCCCTCCCCTGGCATCACGGCTGAGAAGTTTCACCTCAGCGAAAAACGTCCTCGCTTTAACCTTCAGTTGAGACGGTCTCCAGGGCACTACGCCTGCCCTCCACCCCCACCTCAACAAACACTGAGTTTTTGGATCTGCTGAATATGCAAAAAGCAGAGCGTTTCCTCTCAACTGTGTGCAATATCACTATCATGGTCAACAAAGATGAACAGGAGCTGCTGGGCAATGTGTGAACCTGCTCTTCTCTTTGCAGCACAGGGTTACAGTTAGAGCTGAAGGTTAGCATTGTTGAGCCTGAGGCAAAACTTATACACAAAGTTAGAGTAATGTACAACGGATTACTTCACACAATGTAAATAATGACATTTGCCACATGACCTTATAATAACAGCACATCCGCACAACCCTGCAGCACACGGAAATAATAGCTTTTCACATCAAAGGCATCTTCAGAAAGACTGCAGTGACACGAGACACCAGTAAAATAAATCCAGCTTAACAGAGTGAACTAAGAAATGTCAGTGAATGAGCAGGCCGGTCAGCTGCTATAAATGCTTTGAACTTAACCATTCAGACTACACAGTGCAACTCCAAAGATCTCCTTTTATTCTCACTGAAATCAGAGATCCACCTCATTAAATTCCCCCTATTAAATCACATCAGGCTCCTGTTACAAATTTGTGGTTTGTGACATTAGGCCTGTGAAAAATAATGTCAGCAATATGTGACACTAAACATAGTGAGATTTGAATTAGGTATCCCGTTGAATTAGAGTCTAGGTTTACTGGTTTTGATGGATCACATTCTTGAGTCAAAGTCTAATATAGACACATAAATCCAAAATCCAGAGTAAAACAGTGGAAGTATGCACTCTTCCCAGTTCCCTATAACACACACGCACGCACAAAAAAGATGCTGCAGGGGGAAACCGTGCAAACAAAACAAATCCAAACAGCAAAAGAAATATTTAGACTTCTCACTTACTCAGTCCCACTCTCCACCATCTGAGTGAGCAGCGAGATACCATCCAGGTTGATGAACTCCTGGGCGAAGGTGATATCCCGGGACGCGTTAGCCAGGTCCTTAAGAGCCTCCAGCTTGGCGTCCATGCTTGATGACTGGATCCGTTCATGAAGCTGCACTGCCGTCTGGTACTGGAGGGGAAAAGGAAAGAGGCGAAAAAAAAAAGAAAAAAAGGATATGTCCCAGATTTTGAACGAGCAGACAATTTCATACATACTCACAGAATTTGCTTTTTCAAATGGCTTAACACTTACAGGAGAGGTGGTCAAACGAAGGATCGAGCCGTTCTTAATGTCACTGCGATTCTGTGGAGGATTACAAAGACACAAGCAGGAGTTAGTGTGCACTTCAGGCCTTTATATTCCCCTCTTAGATACAACAGCTTGCAGATGAGCAAACCTTTTCTGTGATGTAGAAATTTGTTGCGTCAGCAATCTGCAGAGCAAAGTTTTCAGGGTTCCCCAGGGACCACCTAAAAGGCATGGGATGGAGACAAAATACACTGTGTAATTGGTTTAAAAGTGCATAAAAACAGCAAATGGGATTCAAGTATGGGGGTAGAGAAAGAGGGTTTTCTCTTGGACAGTTAAATTCAAATCCGAAAGGCACGAACTAGTGCATACATTAAAAGAAAAAGCAAATGAAGACTTACCCCTCGCACACTTCTTTAATGATGGCTGAGAGAGGCTTTTTCTGGGAATAAAAAAAGCAAAACTACATTTAGCTCACAGTCCAGTACTGAGTTCCTAAAACAACAAGCAATTCAGAAGGGGCTGCAATTATTTTATATTGCGGGACTGGCACAACGAGAGCCTGTTCTTCAGGAGCCTGTATTTATCCAACTGCTGATGTGGGATCATTGACCATGGCTGCTGCACCGCTTCATTCATTATTACTGATTCAGTGTTTCTACAGCGGTGCAGAGTACATCTTTTCAACAACTACATTTACAATTTCACAGCTAAAAAATTTAATGAAGACTCAATGAAATATAGAAACCCGTCAGTGCCTCAGGAAGCTTAAACAAGATACTATCTAAAGTGAAACAAGCTTCTTAATCTAGATCAGGGGACATCTAATAACAGCCTTAGTATACTAGCAATGAAAGATTTAGTATTAAGAGTCAACTCATGTTGAAGCCAACCTCCTCCCCACCCACCCGAGGGGCAAAGGCTATACTAAAACTTTGATGTTTTATAATGCTTATATTACAACATGCTGACGTCAGCCTGCATTCATAACAACTCACTGCTTTCTGACCTTTGACCTCTGATCTTGAACCATTACATACTTAAATTGAATATTTCATTATCTTTAACCATATAATTGGCTGTAGAATTTGAGATTTTAAGATATATTCATGCAGTGTGTGATTTTGTGAAATTTAATAGTGTCACTGAAAAAATAAAAAGTGTGTTATACAGCTTTCTCCGTGCCCTTTCATATGATATATTACTCAGTATGGTTTCTTGACATTTTTTTTCCAGGTTAACTTTGACCTTGGGTGCTAGCTATAAAGTAGCAGGGCAATATGCTCAGCCAACCTATGTACTTATACTGTATAGTATATTTTTGTGAAGTTTGAGAACAGACAAACAAACTTAACCAATTACACAATGCTTACTCATTACGTAATGGGTCACCTGCTATCTGAAAGAAGCTAATTTAGCTTTTTAAGGCAAATTAAGCCTACTTTCTGACTTAAATACTTTAATACATACCACTAAGGCTCTGTAAAAACATATAGAAGTCACTCGGGACACTGAAGCCCTACTTGACTAGATTTTTCTTTTAAATTACTCTGATCAGTCACAGCTAATAAAAGTACAGCAAAACGATATCTGGATAATTCATTTATTGCCGGGCCAATTCTGCCCACTGTTTTCTTTAAACCCCCCCCAAAAGCATGAAGATGGATTCGTTTTTTTGAGCATCTATATATCAAAATATATGAGCTTCGCAGCTCATATTGTATTATTGCTTTTCTGGGGATTAGCCCAGGCAGCGAGAGAAGCTGCGGTGATGAAGACAGACAGACAAAAGATAACGATGGCAGGATGGTGGGCATATATGACAAGGAAAGAAAAGCAGAGCGGTGACAGAAAAAAAAGGGTGGGCTGTTTGTGAACAAAAGGGAAAACGGGGACTAAACAAAAGCGGGAAAAAGAATGTGAAAAGAAAAAGTGTGTGCATAAAAGGAGTTTGAGTCTTTCTTTTTCCTGCTCTCTATGTACTTATAAAAACAATGCAGCTAATAGCGAGGACAACAAACAAAGATGGACACTAAAAGATGAAAAATTAGGAGCATAAGAGATGTGTACAGGGAGAGAAGCAGAGATAAATAAAAGCAGCATGTGCATGAGAAATGCTAATCTGTATTAACTTAGTATCTGCTTGCTTGCCACTGCCATCATCCTCGGGCTCTGTGGAAGATACAGTATGCTGCCAGGCTACATGCATAATCTATATACAAACACACGCAAGCACAAACACTCATTAAAATACTCAACGCTACGACCACGTTTCTAAAACAGTTCAGCTAGTTAAACCCCATATTTACCATCATCGAAGATGAACACCGTTTAATCAAAGACATTTTTAATATTTTGAAGAAAAATAAATGCTTTTAGAATTTAGTGCCGGTTACATGTTTCAGCCAGAGGCATGTTGTCCACTGTGTTGCATCACTTCTTCTTTTAAAAACACTCAGAAGGCATTTGGGAACTAAAAGGGGCTGATGCTGTAGCTCTGAAAGCAAATATTTTCAGTGGTGTTGCTGACAGGCGTGGATTGCAGAGAGTCCCTCTATCGTTACAGATCATGCTGCAATAGCACAAGCAGAAAGTGGTTTGGCATTATTTTTCAGAAATAAGCAAACCCTTCCTAGAAATCTTTGCTTCAAAAACTGCAACGTTTGCATGTAATTTTTCCCTTGACAGCAAAAAACAAAACAAAAATCTGAATTTCATTTCTCCCTTGCTTACAGAGACTTCTTCAGACTTTCAGAATCATTAGGTTTTGCAAATGATGCAACTTTAGGATTGAAAACTTCATTGTTAAGTTGCTGAATTACTTGGCAGCCCTCGACAGAGCAGTAAAACCCTTCCAGTGTTAACTTCTCAGTGAATCATCCTCTTTGGGATACTCTTTTTTATACACAGTCATTCTAATAATGTGAAATAAGAGAGAAGAATAATGATGCTTCCAGTGATGCTTCCTGTATTTTATATGTTGCCTATTATGTACCTATAAATACAAGCAGTCCTCCAAGCTATAAACTGACTCCGTTTTCCCATCTACCATTTCCCTGTCGAACCTCCCGCTACATCTTCCTCTCCTTTACTATTACTTTCAACCCACACTAGCCATTACTTTGTTTTACTTACTGTAAGCCCAGTCAGGAGTACAGTTCAAGTGCAGCACCTGCTACATAACCGGAATTCACTTTGTACAAAGGTGAAAAGCACAGCTGTGATCTATAAGATCCTAAACCACCCACTAGATTTCAGCTCCTGTTATTCCACACAATAGTTTATCTAAGGAGATATTCTCCTTTAGCACATTTAGAGGTTATTCTTATTTTTCCTCCTCCGAGGTCATTTATATGCAATAAAGCATGACCCGCTAGAACCTGCTAGCCATTTTTGTACATTCACTAAAGGCATTTAGTCTTATTTCACTCAAGGATACAGTGTAATATATTCCCCTGAACTTTTTTCTGGTAACCAGTGTGCTTTGATGCGTGCGCACACACAATAAAATATAAATAAATCCCTTTATTTTTAGTTTTCTATCTTTTAACCACAGCGGTGACACACATCTAAAATCAGTTTTAGCACATTACCTAAAACTAAGCAATACACCTACTCCAACAGGCTGTTAGTATAAAGAGTTTGTTTCCCTTCTTTTGTTTCTTGCTCCATTTCTACCTGCAAACATTTCTCTTATCCCTCTGCTCCAGCAGACACCCCACCACCCAATCCTCCCCCTGTTTCTCTATTGCCTTTCTGATACACAGAAAGCAATAAAACACTAAAAAACAATTGTCTAAACTTGTACCGATTCCCCCGCATTAAAACATAAAGGTTGGACTTTTGTGCCTGAAGATGTTTGGAGAGATACAGAAATCACAGAGACACACACCGAAGCAGATGCAGCCTAAACACACTCACGCGTGCACTGCAGAGGAGCATATACAAACAGACAGAAATAGTAAAAATACACATATTAATCGGCATGCACACGGATACAGGCACACACACACAGCATATAAGCATGCACATGCATGAACAGTAATAAGTATCCATGTTGCCACACAAACACACCCACGCACATTTTTACTTAAGCAGAATTTTACCTGCGCAAACAAACAACATTTACACATGCAAGCTTTTAGGCATGTACTCACACACTCTCACACACACACAAACACACTTTCTCTGGGTATCAAAACAGCTCGAGCTGCAGAAGCCCACTCCCCGTCGCATGAGTCAGACAGCCATATGCTGCTGCAGGGCCTATTGTACAGAGGAAATGCAGAGGGAGGAGGAAGAGGTGGGGGTTGATGGTGGAGGACAAGAGAGGAAGAGGCACAGCGCGCACAAGTTTCACAGTCACAACAAAACACGGGGAGGAGGAGTGCGAGGGGGGAGCGAACAAGAGCGAAAGCAAAGAAGGACAAAGAGGAGGAAGGCAACACAGAGGTGGAACAAGAGGAAGATGACAGGGAGAGATAAAAGGAGGAGGAGGAAGAGGAGGAGGAGAGGTGGCTTAAAGAAGTAAAGACAGACCTAAGCAAAGCTAAAGGCAATCTACTCAGGCTGGAAGAGCGCTGCTGATAAGGGGGGCATTTAATACAAATACCAAATCCCCTAAATCTCTACTTTAGTGTTTAAAGCACCAGAAGCACATGTACTTCACAGTTCAATACTTCATTCACTAGTTCATCCATTGAGAAGGGCAACTGTGACTCCGGTTACCACGGTGACTCATAGCTTTTACAATCATTAGCCCATCTGTGAGTCACACAAACAACAAACAGGCCAATTTATAAAACTGTATGTGCAATCAAACAAAGTAACATCAAACATGTCCCCGCACACACATGGGGTAGTCGCTGTTTGGGCTAATTATTTTATTAGCATGTAATCTAGCGCTGGATAGACCCCGACAATCTGCTGACATACGGCACGGCCATTATCTGTGGGTAATGGATGCGAGCTGCGTGCAGGCGAAAGCAGCTGCGACGCAAATCTACACAGAAGTGCAGTTTCAGTTTTAAAAAGCTGTTGAGCTGTTGTTAACTGTTGAGCATGAATACAGCAACTGCATTATGTAAATCAGTGGAATATATAGCTGTGGACTGATGGGGTTTTATAGCGTTTTAGCGACTATTTAATCTTACAGTAAAAGACAAACAATAAATACCCCCCTCCACCAACCACTCAAGTTGCAGTTTAGATCTGTGTCTGTCCAGATCTATGCAATATAAAAAGTTCATTCAGAGGCTTGAAGAAGAGGACACTACGGATAGGGTGAGACAGCAGAACAGAGCAATGGCCAAAGGGAGAAACCAAAATAAGGAGAAGAGGGTCGCAAGCTCTCCTTCCACTCCTGAATTATGGTGTAATAATCGCCACAAACATGTTTCACAAGAACATTATGATGCTGAAGCTAAACTCTGACTTCTCTGCCACAAAAAGTCTTGGGCAATGGCTAAAACTGTGTGACATCACGGTGATCCTTGACCATGATCATTACTATAAGTGAACATTTGTGTCAGATGAAGCAAAACTCACTCGAGGAGTTCCTCAGATGTCACAGTCAAAAAAAACACGAGGTCACAGAGATCCCGACCTTTGACAGGCAAAGTTAATCCGTTATTCCTTTGATTCAACAGAGCATGTGTGCAAACCTATAGAAATTTCTCTAAAGGTGTTCAAGAGATATCACATAATGCCTCCAACCACAGCTGTGACCATTCTGTTTTACATTTTAAAAAACAGCATCATTTCATTCACTGGTTATTTTTAATGCAGTACCTTCTTTAAAAAAAAACCCTTAGATTTAAGATTCACTGATATTTTAATGTGACAGATGCACAAATATTTAACTGAGGCAGCGTCAACATTTCCCTAGTTTATTTTCCATAGCAGACAAAGTAAGAGTGAGAAGGTTGCTCACCTAAATGTTTTGTTCATTGCGTTGCGCTGCATACCAAATCTCACCTCCAATCATATAAATGTTTTTTGCTCTGAGGGTGACCCGAACAGCTCAGGTATTTACCCACAAACAGATCTATATTAGTCGCTTTCCTTAATGACAGAGCCAACCTCTCTGCATTCAGTTAAATTTCTTTAAAGCTATGTCAAAGATGTGACTAACTGTTAAACATCTTTAATTAAGGCCACTTCCTTGAGGCTAATTAGCATAATTGATGGGAACACCGCAAAAGCTGCACCAAGCCCTGATCACATCCGCCCGGCCGCTCCACAGAGAGATACCTACAAACATCCAAGCTATTTCATTATATACACAGCAACGGATTACTGCGCAATAATGTGTTCATACAAAACATGCACCGTGATTACAGTTTTTAAATCTGCACGGTGATCGTCACAGAGACCAAACATGTTTTACCGGTTGTGCTGGATTTGAAGGACTGTAATGTGTGCTCGTGATGTGACGGTGTCTTTTTGTTGCATACCTGGTCTATCTCCATGAGCTTGGGGAATGCCCCCGGCCACTCAATGGCCACCTTGACAATATCTGCCGGCGGCGGCATGGCTCCCAGGGTGGGGGTGAGAGCCTCACTGCCTCACACCTCTGTCAGTATTACTGAAGATGGCTCATCCAAACCTGTAGGATAGAGTGAAGGAAAACAAAAAGAAGCAGAAAATGCACATTAGTCACTGATGTTTGCTTGTGTTAGATTTGTTGAAACTCAAAGACTATTTTGTATGACTAAGGAGAAAAGGTCAACGAGGACAGCGATGAAAAATAAGACACGAGTGCAACACAAAGCAAGCAAATGAAACTCATCCTTAGCAGAAGCTACTGAGCTGCTAAAACCAATAAGTTCACTTTCGTATTTAAATTTTTAGAGGAAGCTAGTCAACTGACCTACTTACATCAATTTAATATAATTTGTGCACCCACAAGAAAGTAAACACTCTGGCTCTTTTTACTTCGTACCAAGAAATCGTCTCAGGTAAGGCTGGCCAACAACGGTGGGGGGGGTTTATCATCAGCACCAGTTTAAAAAACATAAATACACTGCATGCCGTTCAGTCGCCTAGAGCTAGGACAGGCTCTTCAGTTAAGAACCATGCTCTTCATGCTTATTCCTGCAAATACTGGCACTGAAAACCATATGTGAATGCAGTTAAACTTCTGCAAACTAAGGCAGGCAGAGTTTTTATTTGTCCTCTGAGATCAATTTTTCCAGGGGTAGACTAATTTAAAGTTGGAGTGTGGTACATTTACATATAAATAACCATCCCATAAATTCGAGCCCTTGCCAAACAAGCTCTTACAATGCTGATTAAGCCTATCAGAGCTGCGTAAATGTATCTGTCTTTCGCAAAACTGGAGTTTTAAATGTGGTTACTGCAGTTACTATCTGTACAAGAAGTCAGAAGGACGTTAGCACAACTAGGAGTACCTCGAAGTGCAATTACTCTCACTGCCAAAAGGGAAGACAAAATTCCACACATCTTGTTATATTCATTCATTGTTGTTCAAATCAAAATTCAACTGCTACTCTTGGTTCTAGCCTCACTGCAGACATTTTTATCCAGCAGAAAAACCATAAATCACTCAGCAGCATCTTCCTGTGACTCAAACAGTGGAACAGTTCAGTTTGAAAGTCCCTTTGGACATTTTCAGATAATAGTTCCTGCAGCTTGGGAGAGAGAATGTAACTGCCACATTAGCATGAACAAAAGAGTCAATAGCAAGCGGTTAAACACGTTAGTAGTGCAGAGCTTCTTCCACAGCCATATGCAGTACCACTCGCTTCAAGGGGTATTCCTCCAATATAGCATATAAAAAGGTCAGTTTACTCATCCTGGGGCACATGAAACAACCGTTAAAGATCTGAGCAATGTCTTTGTCAAGTCTGAGTAAATTACTTAAGTGACATGACCCAGATATCTTAGCTTGGATTTTAAAAAACTCCATTAGCTGCAGATTTAAAACAAAAACAACCAAAAGTTGATCTGCAAGAGGAAAGCAGAAGAAACAATGAAGAAGAGATTAAAAAAAGAGGGATGTTAGTACTTGTTTGAAACTGACTTGGGGATGGGTCACAACATAACTGAATTTTACAATTACGCCATGTGAATCCTTGTTCATAAACGAAACAAAGGCAAAACACGTCAACACTCACTCCACTTTCATGCGATTACCCCAACACTAACACCGAACCTGTCCCACTGCACAGCCCTTTAGAGCATCAAAAACACCATGATATCTCACATAGGAGACGACAGCCAGATTAACCTGAAAGGCCGTGGATCAGCCAGTTTGTGCTTCCACGGCTTAAAGAAAGGCAAATCAGAGTCACTCGGAACCATGCGGGGGGAGCTGACCAAAACCACTTCTATGTCCTTGCAGGGGGTCTAATGAAACCCGCCGGTGCAAGAGTCTCGAGTGGAAAATGTAGCATAGATTTCCCCCAAATCAGCTGAAGAAGGCATCAATAATTTACCTTCTCGGCTTGTCTAGAAAACTTGGATAATCCTAGTTCCTGGTGAAGAAGTCTGATTACATATTTAATTTGAAAATGCATAATGTATGATGACTGGCTCGGACTAATTCCTGGGAGAAAACTGCTGAGCAGAACATGGTGTTATTATAGTGTTGATACACATGCCAAAAGCACACGTGAATGGATGACTGGCGACGTGTTTACAAACACTGACCATATGTAATCAATGCACGTGTGTATTTGAAGAGCATGTGTTAATTTAAGGACACCGGTCTGGCGTTGCATGTGATTCACCCCATAATAATCCACATAGCCTTTATTCAAGGGCCCGTTGCCATGGCAGCTGCTGCATCAATAGCTTGAGATGTGGATGCATTTTCTTTTCAAACTGCATGCCCATACTCAAGTCACGTTTGTCACAACTTCACAAAAATGAGTCACTGCAGCCCTCTGTGTTGAACGAGTGTGCCTACTGAAGATTAGAATGGTTTCTTAATGTATGTTAAATACTTTCTGATACACTTTGCCTTCAGGGATGTTCAGTAAATTAGTGTTTTGCTCTGATTTTCCAGCTCTGTAACCTTAAGCAGAAATTAAAAAAAAAAAAAAATGCCACAAAAGATGAAGGAAACAAAATAGAAATAAACACTGAAAGAAATCTATATAAACATCTGGATAAACTGAATTCTTGAATCCCGATTTTCTCTTCGTTCGCAATAATGTGTCTTAAGAAAAGAAGAAGAAAAAATTAATTGCAGGCTCAACCTGTTTTTTCCATGTTAAAAATATATGTCCCAAATACAGAAGCCTTACTGTACTTACACATGTATGATTCATTCAGTTGCATTACACAAACAAAGCCGTGTTAGTCATTTATGTACAGATTATTATCCCTCTCAAAACCGACCCGAAGTCACCGAGAGAGAACATGAAAGCTATAAATCTGCCGTTCTTGAGATTTTTAGCCCTGATATTCCTGATATTCCAGTGATCTTAATTGTCAGTTTGGTCCAGGTTAAAATGTCACACCAACTTTTAAGTGAAATAGCTCAACAGCTGTTGGATGAAGAGCCATAAAATTAGCTAAACATTGTAGATGTACATGCTCTTCAGATGCTCCCATAAAACACATAAAACAGTGCATTAACCTTCCTCGTGAGATGAATGGTACCTGCTAAACTTTATGGTTAACACACTATCACAGTGAATCTAAGATGACACTGTTTTCTGCATCAACATGTTAGAATTACCTAAATATCAAGGATCCACAATAGAACCCGAGGACATTTTTATAGGTTCTCAGCCTATATTAGCTATTTGATGATCGACTGGTATCGGCATTTATAACACCTGATAAATTAAAACTAAAAAATGAATTGGATAAGCATAAAAAATAAAAAATGACTGGATACCAGAGGGCAACAGTGGATTTTTTAAATCATCAAGTATAGGCATTAAAAATCCTATAGTGGTGTCTCTAATCAACAAACCTCTTTTTGTCTTTATAACACCCACAAAAAGCGAATAAGTAAAGAAGTTTATTTGAATGTAATTGTTATATATTGCTTTAACTAAACGTACCAGAGCAATTTCTGGGACTTCCAGTTGTAACTCAAGCCAAACAATAAAATCCACTGGGACATATTTCCGTTGATGCTATCAGAGACATAGCTGGATCTGATGAGTAACATGAAACCGGAGTGCAGAAATGCCAAAGATAGCTACTGTGATATGTTTGCACTAAAACTTAGGCTCAGTTCACCGAGTACGCTGCTGTGATAACACAAAGAAATAACCAAATATTACAGGAAGATCCATTAAGTGGAGAGGTCGAGAGACTTTCATGTACCTTAAGTCAGAGCGCAAGCTCATTCTCCTGACAGAGGATTTGTTTTTCCGATAAGGATGAGAAGTGTGTTTGTGCGTTTGTATCTGTGTGTGTGTGTCTTCCAGCACCTTGTCATCATCTTCCAAGAACTTCAGATGACTCAAAGATGGACTGATTTGAGGCATATTGATTTGAAATACACACATGTGCACGTACCAGGACACACACACATGTACACACACATTATCTCAGGCTTCAATTTAATTGAGAAACACAGCGTTTCAACACACATAGCACACCAGAGCTACAAGTGGTCCAGGACTCATTTGATCAACATGTTTTTCTAGCGATCGACACACCGTACTCCTGCAAACAGCTTCTTAGAAACAAGCTTTTCACACCAGGATTTTGTCTGGTGTTCGTATACGTTTGCCTTCATATCTACCAAAGATACTCAGGATTTACATGAGCCATGTGGTTTGTATCAGTTCCCTTATCTGTCACTTTGGCATCTTGCTGCAGCCTCTTTACACTGTAAATGGAACCTTGTTATCGCGCTAGCTGCTGTCACAGCTCATCATATCAGAGCAGGTGATTTGCTGCAACCTGGTTTAGCTGAGTGTGAGTGACTGAGTGCGTTTATTTTACGTTCTGCTTGAGGGTTAAGCGGGGCAGCGGGATACAGAGCTCATTCCATCTCTTTTTATTTGCAAAACCCGTCAGTCGGTTCTTCTGGATCTGACCCCGCTTCTTTTCTCTTCTCTGCTTTTCTAACACATCTGATGTTTTATTTCTTTCATCGACCTCTTTTTCCACACCATGCTCCGTTTCTCTCTCCAGAAACATATTGGCAGAATATGACTCAAATAATACATATACACTCCCCGGCCACTTTATTAGGTACATTTCTTCAACCGCTTGTTAATGCAAATATCTGATCATCCAATCAAATGGCAGCAACTCAATGGATTTGGGCATGTAGACATGGTCAAGGCGACTAGCTAAGGTTCAAATCGAGCATAAGAATGGGAAAGAAGGGTGATCTATGTGATGTTGAATGTGGCATGGTTGTTGATGCCAGACAGGGTGGTCTGAGTTTTTCAGAAACTGCTCATCTACTGGGATTTTCCCTCATAACCACCACTTGGGTTTACAGAGAATGGTAAAAAAAAAAAAAACAACTTAAAAATATCCACTGAGCAGCATTTTCCTGGATGGTTGATGCCAAATTGTTGTTGCCAAAGGAGCGTTGCCAGACATCTTTGAGCTACAGACACTCAAATAACTACTAAAGGTGTGCAGAAGAGCATCTCTGAAAGCACAACAACAAATCTTGAAGCAGACAGGCTACAGGGCAGAAGACCATACCGGGCGCCCCTGCTGTCAGCTGAGAGCAGTGTTTAAGAACAAAGAACAAACGGAAATTTGCACAAGCTCATCAAAACTGGACAGCAGAAGATGGAAAAAACAAACAAAAAAAACCCAAAACAGTCTGAGTCTGGATTTCTGTCACAACATTTAGAATGTAGGGTCAGAATCTGACATGGTACTTAAAGTTGAGGACCAGAAAGGCCTGTTTTACATATTTACATGCTGTATTCAGCACCATGATTCTTATAAAATGAAACCACTTGTCGAACTGTTCCCGAGTCAAGCCCAAAGTTATTGTAAGTTTTGGAAGTATATGTGTGCAATTAATCTGTCCTTATACACTCGCCCACCTGCTGTTACCAGAAGGCATTTAGTGCTGGGTTACAGTATCTATCTTCTCCATGATTACATATAAACAGAAGAAACTAGAGCCTCGTTGATACTGGAATTTTGGAGAGGGTACCAGTCTTTTTTAGAGAGAGAATAATATTTATTTTGGTAAAACTGCAGAGAAATGGATTATGGCCATTTTGCTTTTGAACAGTATATAAATCAAAATAAATGACAAATACAAAAAAAGAAATATCAAAGGAAAATTTTCATTTATGCATCTTTCTATTTCTAAGTTTAATTTAATCATGTAGTACATTAAACAATTATTACGTGATTCTATCACCTGCCAGAGGAAGAAATTAAGAAACAAATCCATCGGTAAAGAGAAGAGAGATGATGACAGCGGAGGAAACAGAGGGGAGAGAAATCTTGTGTTTTGTTAGGCAATACTAGGTTTCACCTCAATAATTCATGATGTGTAATAGGAGGGTCACACACAGGGACGAGGGTAGGGGGAGGGTGAAGGTGAAAAATACGAGGCAACACGAGTAGGAACAGAGGTAGGAAGGCTACGAGAAGTGTGTCAGAGCAAGTTAAAATTAAGAGTAGAGTTATTTTTATGATAGAATCAGTCAACTAACAACTGATAGTAAATAGAAAAGAGAAGAGGAGAGAAGATGTAATAAAAAACTGAAATAGAGCAAAAAAGAAGGTAAAGCAAGGCATTACGTACATGCGAGGAAGTAGAACAAAAGAAAAGGAGAAACAGAGGGTTAGAAGTAGAAAGAGAAGAAGGCTCATCACATTATATGGAGGTATCAGACCGCAGAATGACTTGTGCTAGAGTATGGTGAGACTGGGCTGCTCCTCCAAGAAACTTTCTGTGAAACCATGAAATGGCACTTTTTAGACATCGCGATGTGTCGCCTAGCAGCACTTCGCCCCGATGAACGTCAGGCTTCAAAGAGAAGCAACGCCTTCAGCACGTTTACCAAAGTGTCACTCTCAAACTAAGACAACTCTGCATTTAAAGCAGCACGACCCGAGGAGGCTGATATGTGCAAACACCTTCACCAGGATCAGGGGCGGGCACATTAGAAACTGGGACTGTTGTGGAGGCCTTGGGGGAAATTAGCGCCCACCCATGCATTAGACAGTCTGATCAGCCCTGAATATGAGAAAAGGTTAACATTCTTAAATTGTTTTTTATTTGGTTGTTAAATTCTGGTTAAATACACAATTTAATAATAGTTAACGCATTTACCTTTGTCTAATTTAAAGCATGTAAATGTAGGGAAATCTGTCCACTTTGTAAGACAACTCTCTATCTGGCTCATCTTACTCGTCATGATTTCAACAAGTTTCATAACTGTTCTAAAGCTCATCATTATAACTTCAACCTCTTACAACTTATATAATGCAGATTTGTTATGCTCATTTTTCATTTTCTGGTTCTGCTAGAGTAGTTTTGCATTATTCACAGTTCAAAGATCTCTCTTTCTTTCACTAGACCTAGGCGCAGCACGCCACTTTATCGTCTGACCAACTCCTGGTTTGAGAGCCATTCCCACTAACTTTCCACCACATATAGTCTGATTGACTGACCCTTGTCAAAGGAAGGCTTGAACAGAAGGTCGGTGGGGCTTGACTGATAACAATTTATTCAAGTTATCGACAAATAGCTAGTAAATAATATCGCCCCACCGATAAATCAGGCTCACTACCAAAGAGTAGAAAGGGACTAACTGGAGCGGTCTGAATCAGGGATTACCTGCACATGCTGAACAGTAATAATTATGCTTCTGGAACACTTTAATATGCCACCATCGCCTAACTAAACACATTCAACATGGAAAACCAAACGTGCAAGTACTAACAGGTCCTGTTTATCCCCTATATCCACAAAGGCCAAGCAAAACACAACATAGCAAAATCTCTGTTCTTTGCTTAAAAAAAGTCCTATCATACCACATCTGGTTACCCAAGCTCTTGTGTGCTTAAAGTGTGTCTGCACCACAAGGTTTCAGGGTATCATGTGAATTGTTAGTGCGGGAGAGGTTTCATGTTTATTGCTTTCGCATGAGAGCTTCAAGAATTGTATATGTAGAGATCAGTAACTTTGTCTTTGTGTGGGTGTGTCCGTATTAGTCTGTGTGCCGGCTGGATTTCAAAAGAACCCCTTCAAGCTCTTCATCTGATGCCTCAACAAAGGGCCCGCCTAGCTGCAGGGGTTAGCGTCTATATGTGTGTGTGTGTTCAAAAAGAGCACCATCTTTTATTTGAGTTGAGACAAAAGGCCACAGTCGTGCTGCAGAGAACCTAGAGTTATTGTCGCTCTAAAGGTGACACCTTTCCACATCTACACACTTAGTAGATGTTCAGGTTACACTTATTGTGAGCGTACACACAAAACACACCCTGTAGTTAAGGTAGATCAGAGTCTTCCAACTATAAACACCGTCTGTTCCAAATATGTTACTATAACTTGATATGATTTAATTAATATTATAGCAGTACAGGCCCAAGAAAAGGCATAACAGCAAGAGTACACTTAATCTTAAAATCTTCATGCTTATTTATTTGTTTTCCAGTCCTTCCACAACAGGCACATACCAAACACCCAGTCGACAGGGAAAACTGCTGATTGGAAGACAAAGGGCTGGAAAAACGGCTTCAAATAAAAGACAAAGACATAAAAGGTAAATCTAGGGACAGGGTTGAGAAATGTGGCATAAAGATTCAAACAAGCAGGAAGCGCCATAAAGAAAACAATCTAGCCAAGTCATTTTTTTTTTTAGAATATTTTTATTATTTAACAGATCATTTTCTAAAGTTTCTAAAGTCTCTAAAGTCTCTGTGCGACCCATGTGCCTCTCAGTGGGCCTCTGTGTCACAAACCGCCTTCGCTCACGCAACACTACCAGGATATCCTGTCAAAGGTCGGTACCAGCAGCTCGTAACAACTCCAGCAGCAGCAAGCCAATCTCCTGCAAGCCAGTTATGCCGCTAAGGGGACACCAAGCGGACTTTTGCACTTACGAGTTTACACGTGTCGCTCAATATACCATCTGTATGGGTTTTTTTAACATTAATCTGCACACACAAGAAAAAAAATAAGCATGGAGCTATGATGTACCACCAAACAAAGAACAAACAAAGCCTAAATATAGTGCTCTGAGCAGAGCAAGCTGGCAAATTAGAGTAAACAAGTGAATCAGAAACAATTAGAGGTACTTGGAGGATATTCTGTAAAACCAAGGAATCAAAACACTGAAATGACTAGTGATGAGGAGACAAAAAAAAGAGATAGAAAAAAAATCTAAAGCACACAATTAATCCTTAATGTTTATTGTGAGGGAACATTCATATTCCCAAGTAATTACTTTCCAATGCAGCAGATTTATCAGCTGTGTAAGTATACACTTTCTTTAGCCAATCCAAAATCATAAACTACTGACACCACATTTCCATCCCACCAAATTACGAGGCCACAAGGCTCAGCTGTCTTTAAACTCATCCATTCTTTGACAGCGCAATTCTTCTTTGGTTTGCTGGAGGAAAACCCACGCAAGTTCCCTCTTCTTGGAACAGACATACCGAGACTTTTACCACTCCAGACGGCAAACATCGTACCGCACAATGGCCGTGCTTAAGAAGGGGGCACACTGGAGATTAAAGGAGGCAGGGGAGCACACGGAGCCGCACCCTGAGGCCTACTGCATCCTGTGTAGCCTTTTAAAGAGTAAAAAGTATTGAAAACTTGAGGACTCACCCGCAAGACTTTGACATCCACCAGTACTCTTAGCTTTCTTCCCAATCAACCTGCTTCTTGTGCATGCGACTACAATAACAGGATGGAGAGGGCGACTTCGGTGTGACAATCTGCCTCCAAGTAAAGTGCCTTCAGCATCACAAGCCACAAACAAAAAGTTCCCCACGGTCTGTGCAGTGCTTTGCCTGAGGCAAAAGAGCAACCGACAGAGCGCTGCGAGAGACAGAAGGAGGAAGTAGAGGAAGTAGGCGTTTTTCGAGTGAGGAGGAAACAGGTCTGTCTGTTAGAAAAAAAAGCGGTAAATTCAAAGATGAGACGGCAAGGGCCGAGAAAAGACTGTTGGATTTAAAACTTAAAACTCACATGCAAGGAAAGACAAGCAATGCATCTGTTTCAAGCCTAGGAATTAAAACCACATCCAGTGAGTTGACTGGATTACTTATGGGTAATTATAGCTTATGAATATGCCATCAGTGCCCCCCCCCCCCCCCCCCCCACCCCCCACACTTG
>VUQR01035575.1:84735-97243 GCA_015108515.1 Hemichromis elongatus
ATTTTTATTTCAGCCTAGGTGTGTGCATCTTGATGAGTGATAAGTCCAGGGTGTACTCTGCCACTATAGAACTTTCCTATAGTGGCACCAGACTTTCCTTCAACCATGGACCCGCATAAGTGGAAGAAAATGGATGAATAGATGGATGTCTTGTGTCAGTAATGTGTAGTCAGGAAAGCATTCAACTCTTTTATCTAAACACGGTCAGGCTGAAAAAAAAAAAAGGCATGCAAGCACTTACTGCACTTAATATGATCAAGAAAGACAGGAAGAAGATGTTTGTCTGCTAGAGTTTGCACTTATCTATTAATATTGCAGCTTGTATGTCAGGGAAGCTCAGTGCTTGCAGCTCATAATTATGCCTGTTCTGTTTTCATGACTGTTTTATGTTTGTTCCATTACGCTCACCGTTTACTTTCTCAGGCTTTATTTATTCCCTTCATGTGAAGAAAGTGAGCAGTGGCACCATGGGTGCAGTGGGTTTGCTGGTTTGTGATTATCAGTGTGTTGACACATATAAGAGTCTTATGCGACTGAAATGGAAGCAACTTTTTGGGGGGTTTTTTGCATTTCATTCATTCTAAAAACCAATAGAGCCCCAGGTATTTAAGCTGTAGTAGGCTTCTCCTCTTGGAGGTTGCCCTGTTCACACCTCTCAGTGATACAGGCACTGCCATGACCTGGATGATTGACAACCTACACACAGATAAGAGAATGTGGAGTGATGCTCTGCTCAACTTGATGATAAAGCTTTATGTGGCAAATCTCAAGCTATCAAGAAAAGGTCACCACTAAAGCCTTATGCAAATACATGTAATAAACAGCATTCCCTTTTTAATATAAATAACTGTAAGTGCCCATTATTATTTAAATTAACAGAGTTAATGTGACACAAAGGGAGAAGTTATTACATATATTAAAAAGAGGATTTGTGTAATTTTTTAAGCTCAAAATGGGAAGGTAACTAAAAGTTACTGAAACTCAGGCGTAATTGGAACCCAGTTTAATGTACACTATTGCTTTGTGTATGATGACAAATTGTGTTAATTGCCCATATTATTATCTGTCTGCACAACGCTGCAGTCAGCACTCTTCACAGACCATCAGTCACTGTAACATTTGCCTTTTCTTCTTTCTCTATGTGTAATGCATGAAAAAAAACAAAAAAATGAAAACAGTTACATTTTAATAATGCAAATGGCTAAGGTGCTTAACCCATGCCAACTTTAAATTGAGGATTAAAAGGCAATGTTAGAATTTAAGAAAGTGAGTCATGCACTGTACTGCAAATAGCAATAGTCAATGGGTGAAATTGGCTGCAAACAGGGTAGCGGTTCTGGTTTGTGTTGCAGTTTTTAACGTTTCCCTACCACTTGGTGGTTGGTTAGCATTCATAGACCAACTGGTTTCAGCAACCGCATCAATCAGTCTAGCAACCAGAGCAACTGCAAGGAGATTTCTGGTGCAGCACTTCATACCTCTTTGCAATCGATTTCATCTTCAACAACCAGCAACCAGTCAACAACTGGTTGGGGGATAAACAACTTGCTATGATTCTTCCTTGCCATGATTATAAGTTTAAACATGACTGTAAAACATGGTCAAACAAACAAGAAGTGGCCCAATAACAGATGCAAACTGTACCTTTATCTCTTTACCAATGTAAAGTGGGTGAGGTGTTTACAGCATCCATGGTGCATTATAAACTGCTAAGAAGTGAACAGGCAAACATGGCGACTCACTGTTCATGAATGAGGTTCATCACTGCTCTGTGATCAATCTAAATGGAAAGTGTGATATTTTAGGATATATAAGCGCTTATGAAACATTATCTGTATCATCAAAAATACCCCTGTGTGTATATTTAAATCAGCACTTAGAGTGTGCATGTCAAGGGTGTTGCATAAGGTGACTATTACACGTTGTTTTTTTCCCTCCATTGCCTCACTTTCTGATACACAATAGGCGATGTGCTCTGTTCAAACACAATCCCTTTTCCCTCTGTAGATTTAAAAATAACATGCCATCCTCGCCCATTACATAACTCAATATCAGTCAGCAGCAAGGTCGGCGGTGAGAGCTTTAAAACAGAAAACAGGCGCGCAATTAGGTGTTTACCCCGGAAGCCTTTCCACTGCCGGCTACTGAAAAAAAAAGTGTGTGCGAGATTGTGAGAGTGACCTTCTGCTCTCGGGCTTCTTAGCAGCCTTTCCAGGTCAAACACCCACTCTCCACGGGTTAGAAGAAGAACAAGTAGGACTGAGTTATGGAAATACTTTGTGAGCCAACATTGTCTTTAAAAGTAGATCCAAACTTGGAAACTCTCGCAGCAGTAGGAAACATTAAGTTTGCTGGGATCCAGTTGGAATCCAGCTGTGTTGAGAGCCATCAGTGTACCGGATTGTTACCACTGCTGACGTGTGCAATCAGCGAAGAGACCTTAACGTCTGCTTTAGTGGAAGGCAGGCTTAGATCTTTAGTAATAAATAACTGGATGTATGCCTAGAATTATCATAAAAACACGGTACCGCAAAAATTCCTCCAAAGAAAATTCCGCATACTCAACTAGTGGTCTGTTCAGACTTCACCATCGGGATTTTTCAACGGACCTCAATGAAATCCTGAGGCTGATAACAGCGGTTTCTCAACCTCAAATTACCTCAGCTAGAGATTCTGGTTAAAGAGATAAAAATGTCAGTTATGCTATGCACGTCTCCAGTCTCTAGTGGCTGGTCTGGCTGTAGGCCCGTGGGGTCTGGGGTGTAATGAACTTACATATTTTGGACTGTTAGAATGAAGCAGGAAAGAGGGGGCTGGATACTTAAAGGGACATATTGACTACTGATGTGACTACATTTATAGTCATACCAGTAGAAATGGCTTTAGCACAAGCACTTTTCAAATGTCATGTTCTAAATATATTTATTAGAAATAAATGGCTCCACAGAAAGCAAATAAAGGAAAAAATTGTAATTACTAGAGGCTTATAATCTTAAACCTTTGATGTTGCTGGAACAAACCCTGACAATTGTGCAGACCAACTTCTTTCAATATGTAGTAAACGTAGCACAGGCATATAACTTAGCTAACTAACTGGTTAGTGAGACAATATAAGATAAAGCACTGAAAGAAACTGAAATCTATGGGAGATAGAAGATGTGTTTAAAAACCTATTTGGGGAAAACTGAGTGAAGTCTCTATACTGTGTTTATTAGAGTTAACTTGTCAGTATATAGATGTGGTTCATTTAGATTAAAACTTCAAATAACTGCAAAATGAATGGTCTGATGTCATACCATGATGAGCACCAAGTGTGGAGCGGGGATGTCTTGATAACAGAAATCTAGTAGTTGGGACCAATAGAATTACACAATTCATAATACCCAATTTGATACAGCGGAAAAACAAAATAAAACAAAAATAGCAATTCTTTAAAAAAAAAAATCAACATTGGGGACGGAAAAAGCTAATATTATATTTTATTGACAGGACACTGAATGAAATGTTTGGATGGTTGCTGGGCAGCCTACTATAGTTACTAAAAGGCATAATAGTGATATTACATTAGCTTATGCAATAAATGTTAGCCATCGCAAACATTTGAGCCTATGGAACATAGTTGATTTCATCCAGCTATATCTAACAAAATAGTTAAAATAATACTGAAATATACAGATAATACTTTATAAAATAAAGCGCTGTTCAGTTTCTCAACCCAACCAAACTTGTATTCCCATGATTGTATTTTATAAATGTGAGTTCAAATTTATGAATTAAGTCTACTACAGTTCTGTTGCAGCAATCATGGCAGTATTAACAAATGTGATCAATGACCATTTTCTAACTCTCTCATGTGAAAGATGGAATAGATAAACCAGCCCCAACTCCTGTTCACTCACATGTAAATCTAATTTATAGAAATATATTATTTTGTTTTTCTTTATCTTTTACATTTCTCAATACTGGGGTAAAACAAATGTTTAGCTCTTAATCCACAGAGAAAAATAAATATATAAATAAAAATACCACTGTGGAAACATAAATGTCCTTTTGCTGTCAGCAAAAAAAATACGAAATCTCTTTTTCAGTGCCATAAAAATGTGTGTAACAGTTTCCAAAGCCACAACTGTGTGTGATGAAGAAATGCATTAAAGTGCAATGCTTCAAAAGCGCTCGAGAGTCGGGGCAAAAAGAGTTTGAGCAGAGCTCCCCTCTGACTGATCACTGCAGACAACAAAAGGGCTGGAGCCTCAGGGGCCACGCTTCAAGGAACAAGCCATTCTGAAAAAGTTCCCTTGACCCCATCGTGTGTGTGTGTGTGGTTGTGTAGGGTGGTTAGTGGGGATTGTGGGGACACAACAAAAACCCTGTCAGGTCACATGACCAAGGCGGGGATCTATGGTGCTTTTTGATTGGATAGAAAGGGAAGTTATAGAACTAGGTCTATAGTCTCATTGTCATGCGTGGTCCGTGTTGGTGGAGGTGGAAGGCGTCGTAACACGGGGAGGAAACCAGCAAAGCATTTTTCATTCACAGCAAAAAAACCTAAAACCGCCTCCATCACAGAGTGACCTTGGCTACTCTAGCAGAACACTGAGCGCATCCGAGCGCCTCTCTATCACACAACCCCCCCGCCCCTCGCTCGAGGTGGGCGCATATCAGAGAAGGCAAACAACCACGTAAACATTTCGCCTATTTTAAAACACTGACACCGTTAAGGTTATGAAACTGGCCTTCATTGAAAAAACAACCGACCAACCAAATTTAGGACAGGGAATAAGTTATACCAAGCTCCAGTTTCATGCTATTTTACCAATCAACCCTCGCTTCTGGAGGGCAAATCAATAACCCTGCTGTTCCAAATGCCCAGCTAATCTGACTCTTTGAAACTGCCACCGAGGTAAAAATAAATAAAAAAAATCCTAACAAAAGCAGCAGTTGGATAATTAAATCTTAATGTAAAACATTCCTAAAAACCAGTTCTACAAGGTCAGGATAAAGCAGTCTCTCAAATGTGCAGTTGAGCAATAATAAGCCCTGAAATATGACTTCCTAAAATGCTAAAATTATACACCAGACGGCAGGAAAGAAATGCACCGGACAAAAGGTTATTACGGAAAACATGCATACATAACCACAAGCAGCGCACACGAGCTGGAGACAGCAGACATCACACTTGTCTTTTATAGCCTCCTCTGTGAGGTTTCCCATTCATAAAACACAGACGGTAGTTATCTCTTCGCAGCTAAGTGAAAACTTCTCCTGAAGGGTATTCATCTCTCAACAGGATTATCATTGCTCGTAAAGAAGGAAATGTTTGTACGGCTTCTGTGTGCTAAACAGCAAACAGAAAAGACAGATGCTTTGGGAAGTTACTTGCACACTCAGGATCCCACGAAGCTGCAAAAACAGAGCACACGCACTGTTGCCGACCAGGCGTGAGCTAAGTGTACATCTCAGAATAGAGCAGAGGGGATTATGCAAGAACAATACTGTAGCTAAAGGCTTAGTTTCACTCATTTTGGAGAGAAAAGAGAGCGGCACTGCCCTAGAGCACGGGCAGTATGGCAATGTTATGCTAATTACTGTGAGTGTTAGTCTTAATGTGTCACGCAGTCCACCTTGCAAACAGAAGCAAGGAGGACAGATGAAGATACTGAAACCATGAAATATAAACATAACTTTACACTGCTTATCTTTATGTTACAATATTTTATTTTTGCTGCTTCAAAATATGCAAAGTAGAATGTTCTGGTTGTTCTGAGGTCAATGACAACAACACATCAACTACTTAACACCATGTATTGTAGTTCAGAAGCAAGTCTCACCGTTCACCAGCCATCTTTGTATTATCTCTTGCGTTGGCAGTTTTTTTTTAAGGCAATGTCTACATTTACGTTGATTTGAACGGTCATTAAAAATACTGGCCAGTGGTATCTCTCAGCCTCCTAGTAGATGAATGTATGGTGTCAATTTCAAAATCCTAAATTGCCTTGTTCACAAGTTATCGCATTCACAAGGTTTTCAGAAAACTTGACCTCCCTCCTTGACGTCAAGGTCAATGAGAGTCAAACTTGTCCAAGAGTTTTAGCAGACACACCTGTGGTATCAACTTAAAACCTCTATGTTGCTTCATTTTTGAGTCATTGCATTCACAAACTTGGTGTGTCCACGTTGCCCGCATACAAGGCAGGGTGATGAATAAAAAACAATTAAATGGAATCACTACTAAAATCTGATTTAAAGAAATAAAAGATGGTTAATTCTTTCCTCTGAACCTAATGTCTTAAATATTTTAGAGCAAACTTTCTCTTCCATCACAACTGTGGTTCAGGCTAAGTCGGGACTACATTTTATGCATCTGCGAGTCCGCTCGCCTCCACGTCACGTAAATTTTATCAGATGTCGAACGCGAGGTTCCGTGCAGATGTCTGCATGCTTGTCCTTTTATTGTGACTGTGCACACTTCTCCGTGGAGAATTTATATTACAGTGCACCAACTACACATCTGCTCAAGGTGGCGGACATCAAAGAAGTACAACAGGACTAATAACTACTTGGTCATCGGGCCTCTTTGTGTATGCAAGTGAGTAAAGGTGAGACCTTAGGCTGAAAAGTAGCCTAGTAATGGTGTGAAATTTACTCTTTTATACTACATACGCCTGTCGTGTAAAACAC
Source organism: Hemichromis elongatus (assembly GCA_015108515.1). NCBI lineage: Eukaryota > Metazoa > Chordata > Actinopteri > Cichliformes > Cichlidae > Hemichromis > Hemichromis elongatus. Next base: position 91,414 of record VUQR01035575.1, read on the forward strand.
AGACACCTGGATTTTATCTGAAGGCCACCACATGGCGACAGTTGTAGTCGCTAAATATCTTCTGGTCCTATAGAAGTCCAAAAACTTCTCTGCAGAGTTTATGGCTTCAGTCACGCACTTACCTCACATTGAAAAACACTGTCAGCTGCAAGTGCTACACTTCAGTCTTCTAGTAGATTCATCTATGATATCAATTTGAAGATCTTCTGTAACTTCTGTCTTGCGTAATCACATTCCGAAGATTACCAGAAAACTTGACCTCTGAGGTACAGGCCGAGGTCACTGAGATTCAAACTCATCTAAGATTTTGAATAGATACACTCGTGGTTTGAATTTGAAAATCCTACACTGAGTTATTGTGCTCACAAAGTTGAGTGTCCACATTGCCCGCCTGGCCAGTGGAGGTATGACATATGTTTGTTGTAAAACCATGACAGATCTATGAGTAGTCACTAAAAAATATTAAAAACAAACCAAAAAAATATCAGTTGTATTCCATCATACACAAACAGGAGCGAAGACACCATTCTAGCCCAACCTCAGAAACTCCAGTTTTCCCCATAAATCCATTTTTAGTGAATGTGTCATCTTTTAAAAGCTCTAGAACTTAAATGCTGGTCCACGAGTCAGAACATACTGGAATGTTTGACTCTGATACAATGCTTTGAAAGGTGCTGGTGTTCTACATCTTTACAGCAGTAAAAGCAAAAAAGCTGTCACAACGGTGAGAACATACAGTTACAGAACCAAAGCTGGCCGTGGATACTTTGAACTACTGATTAGGTGGAGTGTGGTGAGGTAACAAGCAAGTGAACAAAAGGAATCGCCGCTGCCTTCTTATCAGCTAAGGTGATTTCAAAAGACAGAAACTATTAAATTGCTCATACAGCATATTATGTTAAAAGCTAACAAAAAAAAAATATAGATACTAAAAGTGTGATGAGAAAAGCATTACAGATATGACCACAGTCTTTAGGTTAGTGTTAAGCCGATGACTGGAAAGCTCTTTCAGACCTGTTTTGTTACATATTATGAGCTTAACTCCCTCTGCTCACTGCGCTGGCAGGGTTGGCATGTGCTCTATTGAATCAAATGGGATGTGAAGGACTGGGCATCCCGGGTCAGGGAATTTCCATTGCAAATGATTGCTGCTGAGCTGCTATGGCAAGGCTTTCTTTTTGTTCGGCATTTAGACAAACATACAACCCGGGACTGCTTTCAGAGGGTACTGAATCAGTGTCAGAGGGACCCACACAGATGTGCACACAGGAAGATCTCCTCAGTCTCGGACTGCATTGTAGGGTTTCCCATGAAGCTTTGATTGACTGTTTCTCGGGGATATTTCTGTGCATGCCAACACACTCACACTGAACACTGCTCAAGTAGAATTTTTGGATACTTTTAATTATAATCGAAAAATTCAGACATGCAGTGTTACCCTGTTACAAGTTTCTTTAGCTTGATTATTCCCATGGGGGTTGCCACAGCTGGGACGGCTCAGCAGACACCAGTTTTTACACTGGACGCTCCTCCAAACACAAATTTCGTGTGGTTCTGTGTTTCCTAACAGCCTCGAACTGGCGATCTTTCATGTGTTAAGCGAATGTGCTAACCTCTACCCTATGAAACCACCACAAATGAGGAAAATATTGTTTCAAAAAATTAAAGTTTTCCCAGTACCTAACAAACAATGTGAGTTTTCCTTGATTAAAGCTCATTTAGTTTTGGCTTTTTACTCTTTAGTATTCAACACTGTTTTTTGTCTCTCTTGCCAACACGCACAGACACATATTACTTCTATTTTTGTTTCCTGATTGTGAAAAGCCTGTCATGCCGTGCACCACAGTTTTGTCATTTACTGATGCAATGTGGGGACAAATTAGAAGCACTCGGTTTAATGGGTAAGAGCTGTTTGCTGCTCCCTGACAACTGCAGATCTGTTGCCATGTAAAAACAAGTTGGCATGAAATTATGGATAAATGAATTGTGCAACACTTGGGTTACATTTTAGTCATTAGTATTTGCACCGATTTCACAATAATAGCAGCAACATACATGGAAAATATCAAGTGAATTGGTCAGCTCTAAGTTCTTTGGTAAAGAAATATGGGAATAAGGAAATGCTAAAAATAAAGCAAAAAGTTAATATAAGTCCTTTTAATTCTACACTATAGTGAGAAAAGTATTCCTTCACATAAATATGAACTTGAGTGATATCCCATTCTCAATCCATAGGGTTTAATATGATGTCGGCCCACCCTTTACAGCTGTAAAAGCTACAACTCTTCTAGGAAGGCTTTCCACAAGGTTTAGGAGTGTTTATGGCAATTTTAGATCATTCTTCCAGAAGGGAATTCGTGTGGTCAGACAATGATGGTGAACAAGAAAGCCTGGTTCATAGCCTCTGCTCTAATTAATCTCAAATGTGTTCTGTCAGCTGAAGATCAGAACTCTGTGCAGGCCAGGCAAGTTCTTCCATACCAAACCTGCTCCCTAAACCGCTCCCACAAAATAGGACCATGAAATTATCCAAAATGTCTTGGCATGCTGAAGCATTAAGAGTTCCTTTCAATGAAACGAAGGGGCCGAGGCCAACCCCACACCATAATCCCCCCTCGACCAAACTTTACACCTGGTACAATGCAGTCAGAAAAGTACTGTTTCTCCTGGCAACCACCAAACCCAGACTCGTTCATCAGATTGCGAGACGGAGAAGTCTGACTCAGTCTCCAGAGAACACGTCCCCACTGCTCTAAAGTCCAGTAGCAACGTGCTTTACACCACCACAACCAACACTTTGCATTGCACTTGGTGATGTAACGTTTGCATGCTTGGTCATGGAAACCGAGTCCATGAAGCTCTGTACACAATGTTCTTGAGCTAATCTGAAGCCTACGAGAAATTTGGAAGTTTGTAGTGATTGACTCTGCAGAGGCTTAGTTGCTGTCATTCCCAATCACTTCCACTTTGTTATAACACCACTAACACTTGACTGTCCAATATTCCATGACTGGACCTGTTGCACAGGTGGCATCCTATCACGGTGCTTGAGTTTATACACCTGCGGCCATAGAAGTGATTGGAACACCTAAACTCAGTTATTTAGATGGGTGACTGAATACTTTTGGCAATATAGTGTACTTTTCGTTTAGAGTTTACATTTCTGGTTTTTAGCTTAGATCAAATAGTATGTGTGTGTGTGTGTGTGTGTGTGTGTAGAGTAAAATACAAGTCAGCTGCTGCCGATGAGGTCTTTGAAAGCCAATAAAGGGAAGCAAATGGGAGCAGCACAAGCATATGCAGATGAACATGTGGAAGCTGACACAGATGTGAATGAGACATTCACTTTTTAATGTCTTTCATTTTACATAAAGCCTCAGCAGTGCTATCTGAGGTTTATGGAAATTTTTTTGTGCAACGCAGAGCATTGAGAGAAATGACTTGCAAAAGATGTTTCAGGCCAACGTGTAGTTAAGATCCTGCATTAATATATTCTAGGTCATAAAAAATAAAAAATAAAGACCAATCCAAAAAATGGAAACACATAAAGGCCACTGGGCTCACTCTTACAACAAACAGCTGAAGATTTGCTTTGTTAACTGGGAAATTTTAGTGTTAAAAGAGTCTTTTCTTCTTAAAGGTACTTAAGGTTTGACAGAGGGCCCGAGTGGGTCGTGCTGTGAGGGTGGCTGAGGGCGTTGACTGTTAATGTGTGAGATAGACTCTTAAGGAAGTTCTGAGGGCGTGTTTAGCTTTGCATACATACTGATTTTTCAAATGTATTTCTCCAAAAGCATTTTTATACTTTCACAGTATTTATATAGCAGCTAGGCACAAGACGCCTAAACAACACAACTTCCTACACGTGCATTCTACATAAGACAATTGCTCTTCCCCCCGCTTGTACGTTGCTTCTTATCACTGCACAGAATTAAAACCACCATGTATCCTACTGTGACATTTCAGGGGAATTGATAATTTGGTCTGCAGCAAACTGCCACTACAGTGTTGCACACTTCACTTCACGAGGTACATCTTCTAACAGAAACATGGTCTGCACTTAAACTAAAATCAATTGTATCAGAGGATTACAATCTCCACTGAAGCATGTAATAACCAAAGGATCATATTATCATCATAACTCAACAAATCATAATCCGCCCCTGCACCTTTAATGGCTTTTAAAAGTATGTCAAAGTCCAAATCGTTGCCACCAGTCATATATTTAATGACTGCGCCCCTCCACCAAAGTGCCAGTTATTCTGCCCAGCTTTGAATGCTCTATCCCCTGTTGGTTTGTAGCCTAGATTGAGATGTGCAAAAAGCCCGAGAACATTTGGGATTGATTCATGGCTATTTTTACTTGTCCTACTTGAAATAAATGGTTCAGATACTCACAGGAAGAAGTCAGGCACTGAAAGGGCTTATTGAACTCATAAAAAAATATCGCTGGAAAGCTAAATGGTGTTGGAAGAGGGGATGCTTCAGTGTAGAGGTTTCAAAGAGGGAAAAAAAGGCACCTTTTAATAGTAGAGAACAATAAGCTATCTTCTATCCATTAGCCTGTTATTGAAAGACTGCTGGTATTCTGACGAGTGAAAATAAACGTGTTGGAAAATTCTTAAGCGAGCAAACGCACACACACAAACAGACACACTGGAGGGGTTTAATAAAAGGGGTGGTGAAGAAGAGGTCTCGGGTGACCTTGCACCTTCACAAACTCAGTCCGCACGTTACCAGCGTTAGAAGCACATGCAGAACTCGTCTCCACCACAGCAAAAATTACTCCTCTTATTAAGACATAACTCTGGAGAGAACACAGGCCCTCAACAACACTCATTACCTTAGCATATAGCAAGCAAGCCACTGTTCAGTGTTGCTGGCGCTACAATTATGTTAGCGCTGATGACTATCATCACAAGCATAATAAATGCTCTACGGGAACACTGGCATTATGGAAGATGGTTATGGGCTCTCCTGTGGAAATCTCTTGCCGCTATTGCCACTTCTCTGGGGTATAGAGTCACACACCCTGCACACAGACACACACACAGGCTGAGTGTAAAGCTAAACTGTGTATCTGGTCTAGGTGCTATGAAAGGATTCAGTCACTTCACAGACCAGCCATCTACTTGCTGTGACTGGCACAAGTGAGTGGGAACAAAGGAGTCACTGTGGCTGTCACACACACTCCTCGTTACACTCACCCTTTGCCCCACCAGCTGTCTCTTCATCCCCTCCCACTGTCCCCCAGCTGTGGCGATACATCAAGCAAACCTCAATTCCACACGCACACGCGAACACACCCAGAAGCACGCATCTCCTGGGTGGCCTCAGGACCTGGTCTGACCAAAACACTCTCTTTCCTCCCTGCTGCGTGGTCACTGCCTATCCGCCGCGCTAAACGACTGACTGACCGCACTGTTGGGAGGCACAATGTTTTTCACCAACCAGCAACGGCTCATCAGCGTCACGCCACTGCACACACCCACAACAATGAACTCATGTGTGCCACGGAAAACATGGTAAGGCTTATTTTTGAGAATATTTTCCATGTGAGGCAGTTTTTTTTTTGTTGCTTTTAAAGTCTCCAAGATGCTTGTTATTGTTCTCTTGCCTGCTAGACTTATTTCCCCAGCCACTTAAGGCGTACTACGCCCTTTCACCACAATGCCCTCCCCCCCTCTCCTGACAGATGCCCCGTGCCCCACCGCTGGGCTCACCCTTTAATTTGTTAACCCCCAAGCTCTGCCCTAAGCTTCCCACTCTCCACTGCCTTTCTATTATTTATTTACCCCCCCCCCCCCCCCCCCCCTCTTTTTTTTAATCA
>VUQR01035575.1:117120-141820 GCA_015108515.1 Hemichromis elongatus
CTTGAAAAAAAAATTAAAAAAAAAAAAGCCCCCCCCCCCCAAAGAAAAACACTTTGGGCGACATATACGATAAAATCACAAATCATACACTGAAAATAGCAATAAGCTAAGAATATTGAAGAATATAAAAAGAGAATGCTTGAAATAAACAAAGACGCAGGTAATTCTAACAACAAAAACCCCATTTCCTAACTTTTTTCATCAACTATCCAATTGTGTCACAAAGCTATCGCATCAAGCGCAATTTAATAGACAGCACCTTATATGCAATTAGAAAGCAGGCAGGCAGAGGTTGGACTGTTTCACTCCCCTTTCAAAGAAGATGCCAAAATGAATGTGGCACAGACACGCAAGTACGACTTCAAAGTGCCACTGGCCTTTAAATAACCTTTTGGAAATGCATGCAAAAATACACAAGCATGCACACAAGCTACTCTGCACGTGCGCACACACAAACACGCACACTTCTTCCTGAACCAACCTCAAATTCAAACATCCTGGTGTCAAACACTATTTGCTAGAAACTGGCACAAGCAGCCGGCAACCACGAGAGACTTTCCAGGTCATCTGAGATTGTCTCACTCCAGCGAGAGGACACAGTGGAAAACGGAGTTCTCAACTATATCATCTGAGTATTACGAGTCTCGAGTGTGTCCTTTTATTAGCTGTGGAAAATTATGAGTCTTTCTCTGGGAAATTATAGGGAAAAAAACAAAACAAAAACATGAACAGCATGCACACAGCAGGAAAATGATTGCACATACCTGGTTTCCTTCTCATTCCTTTTGTTTTCCCGAATTAAGTCATACATTGGGTCTTCGTGCGCCTAATAAAATACAACACAATGTCACATAAAAAGAAGGTAAGCTGCTACAATTCACACTATATCCAGGAACTGTATAATTCAAGCAGTGTTGTGTCAGCATTTTAGGAATATCGAGACAATAGAAGGAAGAAAAATATGACACAGTTGCATTTATGGTAATCATTGCAGGGGCTGAGCGTTCCTGCAGTGAGCACTGTTTCATTAAAACTACACTGGAACGAGCTGTGTGCAGAGATCTGCTGCCCACATGTGTAAACTAAATGTGACCTTAGTTTAACTTTGGTCTCAGACACAAACTTTGTCTCCGTCATAGCTCCACGACATAAACGCGACTACTAACTCCCCCCCCCACTGCATTCACAGCTTCTATAAGGAACCGTGGGTGGGCCAACTTTTCTACAGCAGTAAACAAACTCACCACTCTGAAGTGCTCCAGTTTCTGGTTGCCTGTGATGAAGAAAGGGCACTCCCGATCACCTGTCCTGTGGCCGTAGCGCTTGCACCTCCAGCCTTTAGAAAAGCAAACGAATCGGACGTGTCATGTACACGGCAGCAGATTTGCTATTAAACAGATGTGCCACGTCACACTTATTTTCTTCACTTAAGTTTGCCAAAACAACCCCAACTCATGGTGCACTAACAGTAGTTCAATAGAATATGCTCAGTTGTCATGGTTATCGTGAGTTGCCATAAATGACTACACAGATGCACCAACTGGTCACCAATCACGCGGCAGCAACTCGCTGCATTCAGACATGCGGAAATGATCAAGACAAGCAGCTGAAGTTCTTAATGTGTTCGAACGTGGCATGATTGTTGGAGCCAGATGGGCTTGTCTGAGTACTTCAGAAACTGCTGATCTACTGGGTTTTTACCCAGACAACCAGAGTTTGGTCTGAAAAAGAAAGAAAATATCAAGGGATTAGCAGTGGTCCTTGGTAATGTTAGAGGAGAATGGACAGATTGCTTGAAGCTGATAGGAAGCAAACACTAACTCAATAACAACTTGTTACAAACAAGGTAGAGTTTACACATGGCTCGTGAAAAATGAACAGAACACGATTGGAAAAATGTTTCCTGGTCTGACGACTCTTGATTTTTGCTGCAACACTTGGCAGGGTGAGAATTTAGTGCAAACAACACAAAGCAGGCACTGATTCAACAGTTTAAGTTGTTGTTGGTGTAACGATGTGTTGTATGTGTTCTTATTCGCACTTCGTGCATCATTTAAACGCCCTAGCCTACCTGATTATTGTTGCTGACCATGTTCATCCCTTATAATCCCAATATCTCAAACTGCTTTCTTAAATGTCACAATTAGGTCACTCTACCTTTGGGATGTCGTGAAACTAAAGATTTACATGGAGGATGATGAGCTGACAAATCTGCAGCAACTGTGTGACATCATCACATCAAAACGGTTCTCTGAGGAATGTTTCCAGCGCCTTGTTGATCCTATGGCTACGTTCATGTGTACTAACGTGGATTTTTTCGCGTTCATTCTGAAAAACATTTCCGTCCACGTGAAAACACCTAAAACAACCTCAAGTGGTGTCAAATGCTTTCCAAAGCAATATGTGGTGTTATAACCCCAACTGTGCAGAAATACCGGCCAATCAAAAACCTTACCAACAATAACGTGGCCACAGTCTGACGTCAAAAGAGGAGATAAAGTCGCACACCTTTGATGTTGCAAGACAAAAATCCCCATTTACCTTGTCCACATGTAACCGCACAAATGGAGTTCCTGGAAAGCTTCGCCGTGAAAGGAGCTTTTCAAAAGCTCAGTTTAGTCATCTAAAACTTTTTTTTTTTTTTTTTTAACAGGGACGACAAGCCAAAACTTACTGAAAAAACCTATGTACGCAAAGTACCCGTGTACATGTAGACGGGCCGACAGCATGACGAATCAAAGCAGTTCTGCAGTGAGCAGGTGCTCCAACCATAACGGGTGGATGTGTTTACAAGCTCATTCTAGACCACCCGTCATCGTTCAAGTTTAAGTTCAGTACTTGCTGGTTAATAAAGCAGATCAAGGACAATTCAAACTGCACTGAAAGACACAAACTGTAGAAAATCCATAAAGAAATATTATTTTATCAAACTGGATTTTGTTGAACAGCAGTCGGCGAGGCACACGACAACCCCACACAAAATCACACTGCTCGCGATGACGTGCCCGATTATCAGTGACAGATCATCTCAAATTCATTATCACCTTTTCTGCCCTGAAAACAAATCAGCAATTTACATCCAAAGTTTCACACCGATTAACTGCTCAAGTGGCAGCGGAGCATCTGTGAACGACCCGAGTGTAGTAATTTCTCACTGTCTTTTAAGCAGGACGACAAACGTACACGTTTTTCCACAAAGGATTAAATAAAAAGACGCACAAAAAGTGGTGTTTGTGTGTGCGTGTGTTTGTGCCTGCGCTCTGGCTGTTCGCAGCATGAAAATGTGTGGGACGTAGGAATGAATGGACACTGAACATAATGACATTCATTGTTTTGGGAAAAACAGACAGAGGATAATCTCTGCAACACAAATTATTAGTCTTCGGTCCATCACTCTTGTCGTAAAAACAATGGACACGGTGATAAATGTCAAGTTCTCGCAGTTAACATTTATCACCTATCATAACTGCTGCCTACTCACAGTGGAGATTTACTCCCACCTACAGTTCCAGACCTATAAGTGCTGCTGATACCTCACTAATAAACTGTACTCAAAACATTTCCCAGCATCCACCAGAGTCTGTTTAACAGATTTTAAAATTTTTAAATAATCAATTTTAAGTAAACAAGCATGAGGAATAAATACTATGACTGCAATATTCTTACAGATAAAATATTAATAAGGGGTGGAATGACTATTTAAAATCATTTGGGTTCTCGGCAAACCACATTTCATACATTTATAGGACTTGCAGATACCCTGTAGTGTATCCACTGTAAACTAAAAACAGAAACTAAAGGACTGAGACTTGGCAGGCCCAAAATACTGCACTGCTCTGGGAGATTAATAATGAAAATATGTTAGAGTCAGCACTGAAGACAAGCATAAAATTTTAAAATAAGCAGGCTGAAGTGAGCAGCCGACTAATCACTACTGTCATGTGTCTTATGCCCCCTGTTCTAAAGGCAAGAGACTGCCTCCTGGGATAGATTTCCTTCTGATTGCCTAATTAGTAATGAGTGTCACCTCTGATATCAACACCTAACTCCTGAAGCTGTGAAAAGATTCCCGAGGGATGTGAAAAATTCAGTTACAGACTTCAGTTCTGCTGATGCAAATGCAGACAGCGTGTTTATTCCCGTCAGTGCAAACTCGGGCACACTATACTCACACTGCATCACTTTCACCTCCCTCCCTAGAGGCATCCACAGCCCTTTGGTGGGAGCGTGGGCCAGGAAGCTCCTGGCTTCTTCATTTCCTGGTTCTGCAGGGATACAGTCCTCTGGCTTTTCTTCATGCTCCTGCAACACATAAGTTCTCACGATTTGTCTTAACCTGAAAAAGCCACATACAATTTACTTCTTACTCTTAGCTGTCTATTAATGTGAACACGTTACCTTAATAAATCCCGGTGGAGGCTTCTCATAGCTGCGTGAGAGAGAGATTAGAAAATGGTTAGTATGCTGCCAAAAACATTAAAAAAAAGAAAAAAAGAAGACAACAACATGTAGTTGCTGGCCCCTCTCCTATGGTGGATAAGATTAATCAACTTTACCTTTAATGCCGAAGAAGAAAATGAGTGTTTATTAAGACGCATTTATAATTCATGCACAAGTTTGCGGGATTAAAGAGGAAAAGCTAGAGTGGAATTGGAGTTACTCACAAAGTCTCGATGTGTTTCAGTTTCTGGACTTCTTGGCTGACTTTTTTCGTGTGCTTCTTCAGTTTCTCCAAATCGTCTTTTGGTATCTTGTCCCTCTTGTGGTCTCGTCTCTCCTCCTTCTCTCTTGTTCGCTTTCTGTCCGACATCTTGCTTTGAACAAAATGTTCACCCGACAAAAAACACCGTTGTCATTAAAAGTGCATGCGGAGCTTTTGCGTTATTAATTCCGTGATGATGAAGTGTGCTAACATGCAGCTAACTAGCAAACACCGCTCCAGCGCTTCTGTACTTCCTGTGCAGTCGGGAGCGTTTGTTAAAATCCGGCGCCACCTGCAGGACACCGGCGGTAACACAGGAAGTGAGCCTGGATTCTCTCTCTCTCTCTCTCTCTCTCTCTCTCTCTCACACACACACACACACACAGACAAATAACAGTTTCTGTAAACAGCAAGTAAGGGTTTGGCTTTCCTAAAAGTAGTAATAGATTCAGATGGCTCCACTCTGCATATTATTAAACAAATTTTGAATCATTTGCCTCATGATTCATGGTAACATCAAAGTTTATTTGAATCAAGGTTTTATATATATTTATATATTATGTTGGACTACTGTCTGCAAAGCCTATTTCTCCATGAAGACATTAACAATCTTTATAAATACATTTTTTTAAACTGCATTTATGTATATAGACATGTTCAAGAGGATGTGCTGAAGTATCTCAGAAAAGTCTAATCCACGTTTTACTGAGAATGGCCTGAAAAAGAGAAAATATCCAGTGAGCAGCGGTTCTCTGGGCAAAATGCCTTGTTCCTTTGTCTGCTGCAACTGTGTGATGATATCATGTTAGTATGGAAAAACAAAGGGATTTTTGAGTATCCAACCTAATACTAGCAATGTGTACCTAATAAAGTGGCTGATGAGTGTATTTAGTTCTTTTTTCTAGCTAATTTTTCTAAAGTTATTGATCACACTTAGCACGCTTTAGTTTCCTGGTAGTGTCTTAAACATGGCTCAGTTTCTAGGTTGTAAGCAAGAACTGATAATGCATACTGAATGCCAAATGTATAGTCATATAATATGTGCATATATCAGCAGACAGTAGATAAAAGCAGCAATAAACACAGCAACAAAGTAAAGAGCTCACTTTCACAGACTGAAAGTCACAGTTTTATTTCAGGTATTTCACAGTGAAATACAAATGTGAGGTATTTCAGGATTTAAACAAGTGTGTTCATTTAACAGCTTATCTACAACAGGTATGCAATCAGACATTACAAAAAACACACAAGTCATGTTTAATAGAGCAACAGTGCAAAAGCACGTAGCCATAGAAAGTATCAAAAGAAAATGTTAAGTTTAGATGACACTGATTATAAGTCTACAGATGTTTGGCAGATGTGCCTTTTCATTGTAAACAGCGACTGGTGAGTCCCATTCTGAATGGCAATCAAATATTTTCATTGGTTATTGATTTGTTTGCATTTACAAATATGTAACAATGAGAAAAACATATTTACATTTATCACTTCTATATTTTAACTTTAAAAAACAAAAAGAATATAGAAACATCTCCCCACTGGAGAGAACCGAAAGCTGAAATGAGTAAATAAATCAAATACAAAAGTTTGAACGTCAAAAACCATGAATAGTAGTTAAAGATATACGATTTCTATATTAACCTATTTTTGTAGAGTTAGAAAATGGAGAAAATATGTAAACCAACTCATCAGGCCATGAATGCCACCACAGAGAAAAGCTGCACTTCCTGTGATGCTTCGGCAACTGGATAAATAAATACTGAATAATCCATCAGCATCCACAGTTTGGGAGTTTACAAACGGAGGATATGTTAAATTAGTCTTTTTGACCGTGCAGAAGATAAAGAAACTGACTGATAGCTGAAATAGCGACCTCAGTGGCCTCGGATACAATTCAGGATTCCAGGAGCAGCGCTCTAATCTGCCCAGTGACTGTCGTGCTGTTGGACAAACTGTATGCCTTTTCACTGGCTTGGAAACTCAACTAGTTTCTCAAGTCCCCCCCCCCGACGCACTGGAGTACACCGATTACGACATGGACCTACTCCCATTTCTTTGTTTTTTTAAGAGTATTCACAAAGATAAAGCGCATATAATCTTAAGATCCTCAAAGTGAGGAGAGAAAATCTTTCAACCCCCCCTTCTTGGTGCCCTGGTTGTCCTCTCGCTTGAGAATCTTGCTTAAACGTTGGACAACTGAGTTTTTAATTTTAAGAGGCTTGGAGGAAGCTGAACCTGATCCTGAAGTGTTGGTGGTGGTGGTGGTGGAGGTGGAGGAGGAGGAGGAGAACCTGGAGAGAAGGAAGAGTTACAGTAACTTAAGAGTTTGTTGGTTAGCAGGAAATGTTAAAAGCATGCTATCACCAGCGACACGGTCCGAAAAACATGGAACCAAAACTGTCACGTGCGCATCTCGTTCCCTTAAAGCTGACCTTGTAGAAACTCAATCATTCAAACCCCAACATGCCTGACACATCATCGTCTCATATGTCTGCAGCAACTAAGTTTAATCAAGCAATGCTGTAACTAAACTTTTAGCTCGGTGCATATTAGTGACAGCAGAGCAAAAATAACTTACCTAGGTGTATGAGCAGGCGCCCTGTCCTTGCCAGCAGTCTTGGGGGTATTCATGTTGGATCTGCTGGTTGACTGTGGGGTTTTGTGCTTGCCAGCACTCCCTGGTGTGTTGTGGGTCTTAGCAAAGGTAGCTATAAAATCCCTGTTCACCCCCTTGTACCTGGATGTCTTATTGCAGGCATGGCAGGTGGCCATCTGGGATAAGGAGAAGGAAAGGAACATATCCATTAATAATGCATGCTCTGTGTCTACACTGCGCTCATACACGATGAGGTTTTGAGGTGAAGGCATACAAGGCATCCCCAGAGGAGTACTTGGAAGGAAATCCGTTGAAACTTCTTGTGTGTAATTTCAAAAATTATGTAAATCTTAGAGAGGAAGGTGAAGCTTTTTGTCTTTCTAGTTATAATTTTTCATCAAAACTCACTATTTCCACAGTTTCATGGCTTTCTGTGGGACGCACAACAGTTTGGTGTCGACTTAGGCCTAAATAGCTGTAATAAAAATGGTGCACATGCCACAGGTGACGCAGGCCAACCCGCAAACCTCACAGATGTCAGGGACACGTCCTGACATCTCACAGCTGAGGAAAAGTTTACAATGAGACAGAGGAAGCTTACTCATGACAGGAGATTCACTTAACAGCTTAGGCTCTTCCCACTGGCTGTGCCAAAGATAATTTTACCTATGAACATTGCACATATGAAAATAGTTGGAGTGGTTAAGGCAGGATGGGAAAAAAATGTGTTTAGCCTATGAGACGGCAAGGTGGGGCTGTTGCCATGCAATCTCGCCTATTCAGGGTACATTGCAATGTGGAAAGTTTATAACAGCCAACAAACCAAAGACTCGCAGAACTTTGTGCTCAAGCAAAACAAAACTGTACTGATCATTAAATAAATTAGATGTATCATGTTCGCATGCAGCTTCATATTCTTGATCGCTGATTTAAAGGTATAGCTGTGCATGAGTCACATATGCAATCAGAGCTGTTGGCTAGTTTTACTTTAACTCCATAACATTTTTTCCCCTGCAACTTCTGTGAAGCTCGAGCTGAGCCTTCTGTTTTTCTGTCGTCAGAAGATCCTTGCAATTAGAGACAACATGCATACCAACTCTTGGCCTATGACTGGGTGTCCAAGTAAAATGGTGCATGAAACAGCAGTACATGTCCCCATGTGCACACAGGCTGATAATAAACCATCAATGATTAATCAAATAATTTAAGAAATCATAATGCGACTGGGACAAACAAGTAAACAGATAAAAACAAAACAACCGACTGCTACTTAAACTACAATTACTTTATATATCCTCCTCAGTATTAGGCAGAACTTCTTATCAATTGCAGCCCATTATAAGACACCACAGATGCACTGAGTGGTGGTACCAAAATGGAAAATTATCCCAGCATCAGGCTTACCCTGCTGTACTATTCTTTTGCTGTATTAACAAACTTCAAATAACTTCAACCAACTCCAGCACGGGAAAAATAAAAATCTTGAACAGAAGAGCCAGTTACACTTTTTTCCTCTTAAGTAACTTTATTCAAAGTAGCAAATCTAGTGCAGAGTGTTCAATAAAAACTCAAGATCCCTCTAAAATCTAAAAATCCCAGTAGTGACAGAAGCTATCCGGAGTTGCCTCAAGGTTAGAACTGGTTTGATCAGCCCACCGCTGCAGAGGTCAGCAAGTCTGAGCCAAATTGTTGACAGTCCTGAATGCTGATGAGATGGAAAACTCACCGACACAAATGTAGCCATTTCAGATTCTGACAGGCGTCTACTGCCGAGTGTTGGAGAGTTGGGTTTCAGTGAACCAGCACTACTGACTTCTGGGTTCCTCTTCGTATTTACCGCACCGTTAGAGAAGTGTTTACTACAGGAGCCCACAAGTCCTGCTTTATAGAGACAAAGCCAAGCAACTGACCCACCCATCTGTGCATAGGGGTGTGGCTCAATGGAGGACTGACCAATGCTCTGTGAAGCACATGGACTAAATAACCCTAGACTTTCTCTAGTATTACTACTCCATCTAAGATCTTTTGATCAAGTCTATTTGTTAATTAAATAGGACTAAACTCAGACTATGTCCATTTAGTAAATATGAATAAATACTGCTGAATAACTAATGATTTAAATGCTGTTTAGTATTTACTCTTACTGTAGATGTAATGTGGATCTCTTCCAACATTCAACAAAATAAAAAGCAAAATAAAAAATAAAATAAATAAAATAAAAAGCCTGTACCGAACGGGAGTAGCTTTGCATAAACAAAACAAACATGCAGTAAATAATGATGTACAATAATAGTGCACTATAATCACTATTTACATTTAAATAAATGTGCTTGGTGGGCCATCATGTCATGATGTGCTGGGTCTGATTGAAATAAGCCGTTTTAGGTTGTTTGGTCTAGAGTTTAAGCCACCTCTCTTCTGATTGGCTGCCTCTTGCAAACAGAAGGTTTAAACGGAAAGCATGCAACTGCTGTGCTTAGATATAACTCTGTACCTTGAGATGAGGCAAAGAACATGTGTTGTTTATGACATCATAGGAAGCCCAAATAAAAGCAAAACAATGCATTAATATTAAAAAGGTGCAGGTATATAAATATATTATACTGGAACTACTTTCTGGTCACATAGAGATATTTCAGACAAATGGATAAGATCAGAGTAAGAATCAATACTGCTGTTTCCCCTCAAGCCAAAGAGATTAGATCAGATTAGTTATGAATTTAGTTTGCACAGTTAAAATATTTGCATGGTACAAATCACTAAAAACAATATTGGTTGGAGTTGGAGTGACTGACTTTTTAAACAACAAGAGGTTTTTTTGCAGCAATGTAAATAGTTTAGAAACGATCCTTGTATACAGTTGCATCACTACTGTGATGCACTTAAATAAAGGGTTGTAAGCTTTGGCAAATTCCTGGCAGTGACCTCCAATCGTGTTTTAGTTACGGGACGCGAAACCGCCAAATTCAATGTGGATAGTTCCAGTTTTAACCTCCTCCAATCCACTTACATAAATGTTCTGAAGAGTACTGTTTGCTTTATTGCACTTTCATATAATCTTTCCATCACGACTTCCTGTTTTTCCTGCAATGATCAAACAATTTCTTCCCATACATCAATAAATTTTTATCTAAACAAATCTTAAAAGGGAGAGGAGGGAGTATGCGGGGGAGGGGGGGGGGTATCATTAAACAGAAAACTAATTGCTGTTCTGTTATAAATGATATAGCTCTAATTGTAACACATACTGTAAGTGATAAGACCTGGGGACATTTAGGTGACATCGCAGATTTTAGTGTTTCAACTTTTGATGACTATGATTACCTCAAATGATTACCTCCAGGGGAAGGGAGGGGTGCACATGGTTAATGGTGGGCTAGATCAAACACAGACAGACAGCTGGTTGCAGATGGATGTTTACAGCTAGAATGACCTCATGCTGTTTATCCTCTCCTGGTCTCGCTGTCATTAGCCAGCTTGAATGAAGCTGCTGATGTGACAGGATCTAAAAATCTTTCCCTTATAAAAATAGTGTGTGCATGTAAGTGCGCAGCGGAGATGCTAATCAGCAACTAAAAAGTGCCCAGGAAATGACGCCGTCTACTCTCAGACGACAGTGACGTTAAGGTTGTTGCATAGTGATAAGAAATCACAACAACCTAAAATGCAATCCCTCCAGTCACGTGTACCTGTTTAATTTACACTAATCCGTTGACATGCGGCGTATGCACTTGCAGGGCCACACGTGAATCGGTGGCACAGAGAGATCTGATTTCCTCATCTTCGTATTCTGGCAGCAGAAAAAACCAGCACAGTGGCCAACTAAGAATAAGGCTAATGCGGATAAACAACCACCTATATGCACCCCAAGGGATATTAAGCACATTTTATTTATTTATTTATTGCAGACGGTAAGGTTCCCGTTCAATTACATGCCATGATTTCAATATTGCCAGGAGTGTGTAATTGCCCCTAAACTGTGCAGTCTCACATCAGCTCTTTCTGCATATAAAAATAATAAAACGAGCCACGAGCTTTCTTTCCTACACCATATCCACATTTATGTTTTGTTTAACATGAAATGCGAGCTAAAGCAGACCGCCACAGTAAACATATACACTCAACCTTGATCCCCTACGCATATATCACGGCCGTTTAGCTCCGTCAGTCACGCACCGCGCTGACGGCGCATGGGCTGTCTGCGCCTGCTGTTCACCCACTCAGTCATGAAGAAAAGACAGCGTGCAATTGTTTTAGATCATTTTACTTATTTAAATCTCCTCTCTATCATTCTAAAGACTGAATAAAGCTCTGACTATGTAAAGAGTCATGCATTTACAAGTCATGGATTAATGAACAATTTTCGGAACTAAAGAACTCCAGGTTTAGTTACACAACGGTATAACGGTTTGAGCTTTAAATGAGCCAAAGAACCGAGAGATGGTTCACAAAGGTGAAAACTCTCAATTTAAATAACATGAGATCAATGAGATCCTGCAGCTGTAACTCTTGTAGCTCAATCTCTGGCTGCTGACTGCTGTGTGTAACCCAATACTGTGACAAATGAGAACACAGAGTTTAACACCCTCTGAGTCTAAAACAAAAAATAAACTATTCTGCCTGAGCTTTTTTTCTTCTCTTCCAGGACATACTGTTCTTCTAATCCAGCATACGACAAACATTCCTGCACTTTGCAATTGCTTGTTTTCATGATTATAAGAAGTAGTGAAAATTGTTTACAAAACACACACACGCACACACAGAGTGCCACGTAAATCACTTGTGCAGATGGACCTTTAATAATAGCCTCTGCTCCATAAATACCTCCCTTCCCAGCTTTCTCTCTGCTGTCAGAGGTCAGCTTTAGTTGATTAGTCTGACCTCAGCAGTGCAATACTGCCCAAGAGGAGGAAGACGAGTAGAGCAGCAGAGTGAGGTCCACAGGTAGGCGTCTGTTAAGACTCCTAAAGTACAAATATCAGTCGTATAAGTCTTTATAAGTGCTAAATGTTGATCGTGGGATGAGATGTTCCTGTTTTTGTGAACATCAAAGTCTGATTATCCACATACGCTGTGTGTGAAAGTCATCCGAGACCGCATCAATACAACACAATAAAGCTGAAAGCAGAAGAGCAGTTGGGGATCAATACGAGCCAAGCGGTATAAACTTTCCTCTCGCCATGGCATTGCTCTGTGGTTGGGTGCATGCAGCCACTTAGTCACACTGTCTGGAGGCAGGCAGGCTGGTAAATACACAGACACCTGATCTGAATGCAGAGCTCCTACATACTGCCATAAAAACATATCTGCTTCTCTCTTTCTTCCTCGCTCTCTTGTCAGTGATAAAGGCCACATTTTATCCTGCGTCGCACAAGCAGGTCGGCCTCAGAGCCAAAAACAGCAAACGCTGGGGGACAGCTTCAAAGATGAAATGATGGTTTACCCGCAGTCCTCAACAAACTTATTTCCAGTCAGCCAGATTAGATAAAGTAAAAAAAAAACATTATAATTCTTCCTAATAACTCCCACATGAGTTTTAATCAACATTTGCTGCCTATGCTAATCTGATTTCTAATACTCCAGAGTGAAAAGTGCTTGTAGCTTCTTTTAGATATAGAGAAAATAAACTACAGTAATGTGTAAAAGTCTTTAGGCGTGCCTGATTTATTTATATTTTGCTTCCAAGGTGCCAGATTTTCTTGTAAATATTTTTAAAGTGGTCTTGAGCAATAGCTGTGCAAGCTTTCAAGCGTCTTACAGAGTTTTTCTTTGGACATTTTTTTGCTGTTTTTCAGCCC
Source organism: Hemichromis elongatus (assembly GCA_015108515.1). Classification (NCBI taxonomy): domain Eukaryota; kingdom Metazoa; phylum Chordata; class Actinopteri; order Cichliformes; family Cichlidae; genus Hemichromis; species Hemichromis elongatus. The sequence goes on from VUQR01035575.1 coordinate 130,217, forward strand.
AGTTCTTGTACTTGACCGTTCTAGGAGGACCGTTTTCTTCTTATTAAGCCGCTTAACACTGACCTATAAATCTATAACACAAGCACCTAACTCAATTGAAGACCCAGTGTTGCATCTACTGCTGACTCTCAAGCCTCATCAGAAATGGTCTCAATGGAAGGGTGGCTGTCAAGAAGCCATTTTTGACAAAGGGGAACAAGGAGAAAAGGCTAAGGTATGCCAAATTACACAAGAGCTAGACTGGAAATCAGTGGCGACAGTCTGTCTGATGAAGTGATTAATCCAAACTCGAAATTTTTGAATTGTTGTCTATGGGGAGGCGGTCATGGAAGAGGTATAACAGCAATCTGTAAAACACGGTGGAGGCTCTGTCATGGCTTGAGGCTGCATTTGAGCTAGTGGTTTTAGAGATCTTGTCAAAATTGGAATTATGAAAACAGAAAAATACTGTCAGAATTTGCTCCACCATGCAATACCGTCTGGAAAGCATCTGACTGACAACAAGTCTATTTTCCAAAAACGCATGATCCCGCTAAATCCAGGTATCCCAAACATACTGCTAATGCAATAAAAGCATAGCTGGATATAAAAACACATAATGTAACACCATCAATCACAGACAGGCTGACCAACAGCCCGGACCACAATATTATCAAAGCAGTGTGAGAGACAGAGAACAGAAGGCAGCCAACATTCAAAGAAGAGCTCTGAATAAATAAAAAATAAAAAGTGACAGAAATACTTGTCAAAGTCCCTCAGACATTATGCATTGAAGTTTATGCAAACCCGGCACTACACGCTTTTAATATATTTATAAAATCACACAGTTTTGAGTATTTTGAGAATAGCAACATGTCACTTCTAATCCTCCTCATGGCCAAGAGCCGTCTGCATTTGTAATGTTTTAAAAAAACAAACAAATAAAGATCATTCAAAACTTACTAGACTATAGAGATGGAGAAGTTTAGAGGCTGAGGAATAAAGCAAAGAGCCCAGAGACAGATCTGGATTTAGAACTCTTCCCTGATTATAATAGAGGTGACGAATGCCACGTAGGTGGCTTTACACAAGACACGCGGCGAATGCCATTAATGCACACACGTGCTGACAGATTCGATTTCAGAAGCCGTATAATTTAAATGCTGGTGAGTGAGGATGTGAAAGCTGAACAGAGGGAATGCCAAGTTCTAAAGCAAACTTTTTAATAGTTGTGTCAAGGCAAAAATGAAGTGAGGCTGAGACGGTAATTGAGAGATGACATGTTGCAATGGTACCACTTTAAGTTCTCTATATGGGGTTTATCCTGCTTGTGTACTCAACACAGACATGATGGCAGTGGAGATAAGAAAGCATGGATCCTAAAATACTTAAACTGTACGTTACATTACGCATATTTTGGTTTTCATTACGCATATTTTTGGTTTGGTTTGGCTCTTCAAAGATGTCAGTTCAACTGGCTTCAGTTTCCCATGACTCCTGCCATTGCTCCATACAGTATGTAGATGTTAACATAGTTCAAATGCTTTACTTAAATACCCATACACATGGCACAAGAGTGAGTGTTTCCACCTCCCACTGTGACTTCTCTGTTTTTATCTATAAAACCCTTTCATCTCTAAGCATCTCTCTTTCCCAATATTTCATCCCCTCTTGTAATCCTGCTCCCCTTCAGTGGAGCCTTTTCTGCTCCCTGACAGCAAACAGGCAAAACACCAGCTAGACATCGCTGCCTCCTGTTTCCTGTCATGGCCTCAAGCGGCACATTTTCCACTAAAGATAAATGAAAGTGAAATGTGGTGAAGACATGGCCAAGAAAGGAAGGAGAAAGAATAATGTGAGAGGTCAGATCGTGGTCGGGTAGATGAGCTGAAGTAGAACTTAAGAGAGAAGTAAGAAGTGTGTAAAGGTAAGAGGATGAGAGCTGGTCAGGGAGGTCAAGGAGCGGTGATTTAAAAATCCCAGATTTGAGTCGCATCAGAAAGATGGCTCCGTGTGCAACGTGCCAAAAACAGACCACCTATGGGGTCTGTCACTTTGCTCCTTCATATCTGGTTTATCTAGCAGTCTGAAAACGCACTGAATGAGAATGACAGAGGAAACACACACATTCGCTAAATGTATCCACGCATCTGTCTTAGTAAAAGGATCAATAGAAAGATTCAATCCTAGTACAGATGTGAACTAACCACCCAAAAAACATAAAACCACAGAAAAGATTTTTTCACTGTAACAAGCAACTCTGATAGGAAGTCTAAAACTAAACTCAAGGAGGAAGGAGCGGAGAATGCAGGAGGAGAATAGGCTATTCTTCGCTCCATTTAGGGTCTCTGCCTCTTTTGTGGAGCTGCATCCAACCTAGTCCCAGATCCACTGCTGGATAACCTGCTCGGCACGCATAAACAAAGTGATTTATAACAGCACTAAGACACAACTTCACAGGGCTGAGGAAAGCCTGTCATGCACTGGCATCCACCACAAGGGCAGCAAGCACACACACACGCACACACAATCACACACACACACACACAGCAATAGCAATACAGTGTGAAATCAAGGGGATTTACACCCTGGAGTATAAATGCTGCAAACCACTTGTGTGTATAACTATAAATTTGTATTTACTGGTCCAGTGGTCCCCTCTGATATTTGTTTGCTTACATTTTAGTTAGAAAAGGTTCACTTTTAAATTTACTGCAAAAATACACTGTTTTAAGGCATGTGCACTGAAAAGGGCACGTATTACAGCAGTGTGCAGCATGCATATAGCATGCATGTTCACAACTATTCACACTGCTTAAATGTTAAAGAAGTTTCACTGATAATTAGTGTAAAGACTTTCTAAATACAACTAATTAAGAGAAATGCAAATATGAAACTATAAAAGGCCGCTAAAAATATTAACTCAAAGTGTCTCACAACAAATCTCATCCACAAAAAGGCCCCGTAATTTTTCTGCTGCTTCTAAAAACAAATGAACGCACAAGAGAGATGATCTTTGCGTCTACAAATAGTCATATGCTGTTTTAAATAAACCGCTGTCTCCTGCTCCAGATAAAAAACACAAAGGGAAATTTACGCAACAGAGTTACGTGGCTGACCGTAAGAGGAGAATAATATACTGTGTACACAGCCATAACACTTGACTCTGGCCCACGGAAATGAAGCAATTAAATGATGAAACAACAACAGGTGCCAAATTCAATGGTCACCGTGACACATTTTCTCATTCTGTGGATCATTTTTCATGCATTTGAAAAATGATGAAATAATGATTCCCCTATTATCCTCTATGACACCAAGTGGCCAATCTTTTTATCCAAGCTCGTGCTGAGCCCGTCTTCCTGTCAGAGCTCTTTTCATCAGCGTTGTGTCAGGTGTCAAAAAAACGCGGTGTCAAAAAAAAAAGGAAGCTTCACATTCCATGTCTTATCGTCACTACTCTATCAATGTGCATTTTAAGCATATCGGCTTGCTATCGCCCTTTTACTGAGCACAAGTGTATCGTTACCCGCATGTGTGGCTTGACTTGCATCCTTTTGAACCTCCAGTGCACGGGCAGGCTAGTGACCATGAAAACAGAGGTTAAAAATACCTTGGAGGACATTCTTGGGGCCGTATTGATTTACGAGGAAGTCATGTGATGGACAAACATCTACACTGTTCATCGTGATAATTGTTGACAAAGGAGTAGGTGGAAATGTGCATAATCGTGGCTAAATGTCTTTAAGTGTGGCCTTCAGTATAAAACACACAGCATAGTTTTGTTTAGCTAAGACTTTAATAACAGGGGAGCCACACACGCTTAAGGACAGGATGACTGGGACTGATTGGACTACATGTGTGACCACACACGGATGATCCTATGACCCATGACCTTCCTGTGCCACCACATCTCAAAGGACTTCTATTGGGCTGACATGTGCTGGCTTTGGAGGCCATTTAAATACAGTGAACTAATTGTCATGTTCAAGAAACCAGTTTGAGCCTGATTTCAGTTTGATTTGAGCTTTTTGACGAGGGGATTTTTTTCTTCCTGCTGGAAGAAGCCATGAAAAGATGGGTACGCTGTGGTCATGAAAGGATAAATGGCTGGTCAGCATTCAGGTTGTAGTTTTTAAATGATCCTCAGTTGCTACCTAGAGGCCCAAAATTTGCCAATATCCCCTGGTAGCCATCTTTAAACTATCATTGTCCAGAGTGCCCACAATAACCTATAACAACAGTTACTGACTGTATTTTTAACTTTTCTAGTTGGTAAAGATATAAGCTTCATATTATAACACGCTCAGCTTATCGTGTTATTTAGTGCTTCTTCTGTAATCTCACAGTTTATTGGTGCATTTAGCAGAATTTAGTCTATTTAGTCTTTATTTGGTCTATTATTTTAGTAGTGGACTTTCAGATCCTGACATCAGTAATAAGGAATATTATTCATAGATTTAGAAAAAACAAGCATCATTTTCTAAGGTGCAACGTGTGTAGCTTGTTCACCTTAGTATCATGTTGTGTATCCTTCCTTGATCCACAGTCTGATAAATCTCCTTATCAGACCCCCAATCTCCCCTTCACACAGCCCTTAAAAGTAGAAGTGCGGCATTTGAAATTACGACACAAGGTCCCAACTCTTTTTACAGTCAATGATCTGACTCGCCTCATCTACCTGCCGTTCTCCCTCTTGCCCCTTTTAATATTTCCAACTTCCATCTACATTTATTCCTCTCATCTCACTTTTTTAAAATCCTGCTACTGCTCTCATTCACTAGCTACCTCTTAGCCCTCAGAGTCAACAGTTACAAAGTGGAGAGTGGGTTCAAAGTGCTTTGTGTGGTGAATACCTGCATACTAAATGAACCAGACCAGATTTTAATGATGCAGCAGCATTTCCACTAAAGCTGCTCTTCATTAGGCTGATGTCAGATCACTAGAGGGGCTCTTCAGTGCTATCACCGGTGCTGAGGAAAATGACCCTATAGCTGCACGCTCCATCACTAGCTTCCTCACCTAAATGAGTTTATCAGTAGAGTGGATGTGTGCTGGACAAAATCTGTTTTTACATTTTATTCTTGCTTGGTGCCATCCATTAAGAGGACAGACAAAGGGGACCACTATAACAATTTGAGGGAAGGCTGTGGGATGAACAGAGTGAATGTTGACAAAGCACTCTCTAGCAACATTAGCTCTTACAGTTAAGCCTAATGGGACCACTGTAAGGCTGGAGCAGTAAGTGGAGCACCATAATAATACCAGACGCTTTCTGTGGAATGAATACAAATGACTTCATCGATTTAAATGGCAAAAATGGCTGAAAAATAGATTATGAGACAATGCAGGACTAGTTAAGTTATAATAAACTGATAATTCTTTTTGAGAATCACCAGTGTGAAGTTGGGCAGCACAATGTCGCAGTGGTTAGCACAGGTCCTGAGTTCAAATCCAGGCTTCGGCTTGTCCAGGGTGTACCCTGCCTCTCGCTCTACAACAGCTGGAACAGACTCCAGCCCTTTCCCTGCAACCCTGAATCAGATAAGTGGAAGATGGATGGAAGGATAGATGATGGAATGTAGTTCTCCCCCGGCTCATTTATGCTCTGAGGTCAACAATAGCCACAGAATAAGCAGTCAAGTCCACACTAAAGTCGAAGTGATAATTAAGAGAATAAAAAATAGAATATTGTGGGTTTTCAGGAGAAGCAGTATTACCAACAATTAAAAAAAGACATATTGCACAAATAAATCACACATCAGCAGCTACCCCAAACACCACAAAATAGCTACTGACCTTTAGTTTAACACCACTGTTCACCATTAAAGCTGGGATTATTTGGTTAAACCTGGAGAAGCATGCACCATATAACCGGAACAAACTCCCAGACATACCCAGAGGTGTGCTCTGCTCTTTTAAACCTATGTTTGTAATGTGCTGCTTCCTTTTTTGGAGAGATTTCTTCATATCTCGCACTGCTCTGCACTCGTCTGTAATGTTTACTCTTTTGTTTAATCTTCCTTCCACTTTGGTTTGGTGCTATCTTTTTTTTTATTCTTTGTAAATACTCATACACCTTTCTTGTATGCTCCTCAGGCCCTGTATATTTTATGTAAAGCACCTTGTGTTGCCTTGGTTTTGAGGTCTGGCTTCCATTGTACTCCTGAACAATATGCTGCAGTGCAGTAAAACGCATAAGCAGGTGCTTAGATTTGTAGTGTGTTTGCCTTCTCACCAGTACGGACGAGGACTTCTGGAAGCGGCAGAGCAGATTTTTCTGCGCCAGGCTGAGCCGTTTGCCTCTGGCCTTCCTGAGCAGGACACTCTTCACCCGTGCTGATGGACGCTGCTTGGGCCTCAGCCGTACGTGGTGATTGTCAGGGTGCAGCCACACACAACAGTACGGACACACCGAAGTGTTGAGCAGCATACTGGAGAATTTTTTTTTCAGAGGTTCTAAAAGCAAATATAAGACACAGATGCTCTAAAATGTGTCTTTTGAACAAAATAACAATCAAGACACCAAAAATTGCTGAAATGTACAGTACTGCACAAAAGTCTTGAGACACCCTCCTTTTATCTTGCATTCGCTTCCAGATTTTCTTTGAGCAATAGTTCTCCAGGTTTTCTTAAGGTCTTTCAAAGTTTTTCCCTGGTCATTAAATCATTTTTTTTTTACCAAGTCCAGTCCCTGTACCGGACCATTTTCTGAGCCATTTAACACTGACCTATGAATAAAAGCATGAAAAATGCATCCATCACAAAGGATCAACCAGTGTTGTGTATACACATAACAGACAACATAAAAATTAGCCATTAGTTGAAAACTTGGCATATCTTGGAATGGTGTACAGTGTGTCCTTAAAAAATTTGAGGAAACCTGATAAAAAGAAAACCGTGAAGACGTGTCAGGACTAAAAATTACGTACATCAGCTGAGCAGTACCTAAGAAAAAAGAAATCCAAAATCCCTCTTGCTTTGACGTGACAGTGCTAACCACTGTGCCACCACGCTGTCCCAAATTAAACATAAATTGGGTTGAAAAAACAGTGGCAACAATAAATCAAGATTTTTTTCTCTTTCTTTTCCCCTGTGTTTTTGCCAATCTGACCTTCACCCCCTGGCTGCTCTGGCATGATACCCATTCTATAATAATGGGAATAATAAAATAAAATAAACAAATGATTAACAGAGGAGCCAACGGAGAGTCTATAGTGCTCCTCTTCAAAAAGCAAATGTGTTTGTTAGGCACAACAAAGCCGTCAGGCCATGATTCTGCAGTCGGGTTCTGGACTGCTTTAAATAAAATATTTAGTTTTTGGTTGAAATTGTCATCAATATGAGGTCATCAGGAGACAGGCGAGTGTGTGTACAGCCATGTGTAAAACATGGTGAAGGCTCTATCATGGTTTGGGGCTGCAGTGGTGTTGGAGCACTTGCCAACACTTGATCAACAACAGCTTTTGTTTTCATTACCCCAAACAGACTGTCAAGGCAGTAAACGCATTCTTGAATAGTGATTCACTTTGTGTTTTTCTATCAGTCATGGGTTGGCCTCCCCAGAATCCAACATCACTGAAGCAGTTTCGGATCATCTGGACTGAGAACAGAACAAAAGGCAGCTAGCATCCAAAGAAGTGCTTTAAATGTGCTCCAGGAACCCTGGAGAACTACTCCTGAAGACTACTTACAGAAATAAAGGAACGCTGCCTCATGGAGTTCAGGTTGTGTTGAAGAATAAAGGATATCACACCAGATATTGAATTTCAGACCCGTTAGAATTGTACAAACATTTTCATGTGTTTTTCCAAATATAAAGAAATGAGGGATGGCTCAAGGTTTTTGCACATTACTTTATACAAGGGTGAGACTGGGTCCTTAGTTTAACGATTTAAACAATGAGTAAGTGAGATTTATAACAGAAAGGTAACAGTTTAATCTTGAAATGATCATTTAACAATCCATATTTCTATTTCCATGGAAAAATGTGATCATTTCATTAGAACAAGGAGACTAGAAAATTAATTTAGCAAATTTTTCACAATATAAACAAACATCACGTCACTTAGTTTGGGATGAGTCCTTGTGCTATTTAAGGAGCAAAGTCTGAGGAGCCTTACTAAATGGTCCCACTCCCTTTTTGTGGTTTTGGCTGGCATGAGTCTAAGAGTTTGTGTATGTGTACGTGTGGGTATGTGTGTCTACATTGGGTGTTTGATTCCACTGGGCAGTCTGCTAGAGACAGCTGGCTGCCTCTGAGTATTTGGTGGAGGATTTAGTGAGTTTTATCAACCTTGACAAGCCAGTGACAAGGTCCTACTTACTATTGCATTCTGTGTGTGCTTATTGCACACTGGGGCAGAACTGATGAAAACACGCAAAAGTGAAACAAGAAGAAGAAATTTAAATTAAACGGGAGTTCGTTCAAGGACTCGCGTCTACGTGAACTTACCGGTAGCCTTCAAAGGCCCCTGCCTGGGAAAGAGAAAGAGGAGATAAGTCTGAGACTTCAGTTTTAACTGAGTTTATGACAAAACACTACAAAATGATTGTGAGGTGTCATTTTAATAATGTTCATCTTATATCTGTGCATTTTAAATTCTTTATTTCTAATTCCACATGCATATTCATGTATCCTGAAATGCTCTTCTCAATTTATATCACAACAGCTCCTGTAACGCTGGACCAGAGGAATAAACATGGTAAGAGACAGAGTGATGGAAAATATTTAAAAAATACATTTATTGCTTGCATATTTGCAACAAATTGATTTTTGCAAACATACAAATTAGATGGAAACCATTTTTTGGAGGGGGGGGCTATCTATTCCTAATATGTGGAGTGGAAAACATGCAACCGGAAAAACAGGTCTGTCCCAAACAATACGGGGCAGCTTTCCAAACCAATTCAGTGGCTTCACCACCCATGGGGCTGCCCCCGCTCCGGGAACACTCGCAATGAGATATTTTAACTGAGCCACAACTAAGCCGCACTAAAATTAGCTCAGGGCTTAAATCAATAAAGGGACACTTATTGTCCGGCTGCACGTGTGTCAGGGACAGACAGAAATAGGGCTGTCTGTTTATGGAAAGGGAGGAGGGCGCGTGGGGTCGGCTTTAATCTGGAGTTGACCTACGGGCCTTTGCCGCGGCGTCTGGTGGCACAAGTTTGTTTATACTATCCGCCGGCATTCTCGACCGCGCCATATGTGAAACGGTGCATCGTACTGATGGATGATTTCAGATACAGCTGAGCACGCTGTAGGCTTTGCAACATATCTGCTATCAGTCACTGCACAGTCTATATCCCTGTCCCTAGTTACTACCCCCAATTTAATAATCAGTGACTGGATTAAGCTGTCAGATTATATAGACGACCTGTCAGCAAAAAATACAGGAAATGAAGAGAAACTGTATGAGGCTGATGTGGTGGATTGTCACTCTGTTGTGAAGCGATAATGACTCATGGACCTTGAACAATCCCAGAAATGCGGTTAGTTTTTAGGAAAGCCATTTAATCATTCTCCACTGACATAAAAAAAAAAAAAAGATCCTTTTCAGGAAGTTAGTTGATTTACATTTCCCAAAGTCACATCATCACTATACACTATACATTTTTGATTACACAAAGCAAGAGCTTTTCATTGGCATGAGATGAAAGCAAATCCTCCAACAACCAGCATGCTAAAAACAACTGAATGACTCAAGTGTGGAGAAGAGGAATTTTTTCGGGACTTTCTTTTTCTCCCTTACCACCGCTTCCTTGATGAGCCAGCTCTCTGAAAGGCTGCACCGCAAAGACTGCTTCCAGTGCGCAAATCTTATTAACATACTTGTCATGCATCTCCTTTTAAGTGCATGCTCGGTTGTGGCGATAAACACTGAAGATACGCGTCCTACGGATGAACTGCTGACAGCTGGGAGATCAACGAAGCGCTAGAGGATGCAGTAGGGCAGTGAGGGGAAATTATGTGTCGGCTACAAGGTAATAATGTGATTATAGACAGAAGTGCTGTCTGAGGCATGAAATGAAAAGCATTATGAATATTTTATTGCTACCATCAGGGAAAACAACAGGGCTGCTGGCATATCTTGAAAAACCTTCACCAGAGATTGAAACTCATTCAGATACTTAGACACAAAGAAATGTTTAACAGGACAGTGATGCCGTGCTTAGATGCCGCTTGTCTTACAGGAGGAAGACTCTGGGCTCAAATCTCCTGGTTGGTTGAATATGAACTTCATGTCGCAATCCAAAGACATGCATGTTAGGATAATTGGTGATTCTAGAATCGGTTCTGCATGTGAGCTTCATAAAGTGTTATGAATAAATGTGGCTTTTTGACTTAAGCACTGAGTGGTCAGTAAGAACAGTCAGCAGTAGCTCAGCTCGGCTCAGCTCGGTTTTTAGGATTTTCCATTAGGTGATAATACCTAGTACCAAATACTTTTTTAGTACCCACTCACCCAGAGTTCCAAGCAATCTGCGATCAGAAAATGTAACGTCGATGGATTTCATGCCACCGAATGGCTGCACAAAAAACACCGTGGTAACCGAGTCTGGCAAAAAGAATACATCTAGCCCAGTGGTTTCCAACTCCAGGCCTCAGAGGCTGGTGTCCTGCAGGTTTTAGATCTCACCCTGGATCAACACACTTGAATCAAATAATCAGTGCATTACCAGGCCTCTAGAGAACTTTAAGACATGTTGAGGAGGTCATTTAGCCATTTATATCAGCTAAATGGATAAGTAAATAAATAAGTAAATAAATTGGATAAGTCTTTATTTTTTTTCTATGAGAGTTTTCTGTCATATTTCAGGCCTGCGTCTAGAATAAAATGACTGGGTGGGTATCAAAGGTCGGTGAGGATGATCTCTGCCTATACAGCTTACTAGGGCTGGGGCTCTGAAGCTTCTTCTGGACCTTTTCAGAGACTAAAGACGTCCACACTGAAGAAGTTTTCTCCCACTATAAACAGCGTCCAGATGACCAGAATCCCCTTTCTGTGTTTTCCTTACCTTGATGATAGAGCATGCAGCAAGATATTGCAGATATGAGTTGAAATGAAAATAATAAAAATGACAACAAAATCACTGCTTCAAGGAGCCAAATATGAGGGCTAGATTTCTGTTTACTTTGCGAATGAGGCAGATCAGCTGATCCCAGGGTGAGCTGACAGCACGTGGCTGATATCCTTCTACAAATCTACTTGTAAATCTAATACAGGGCGGGCTATCAAAGCTACCTTAGCCTACCCTCAGTTGCTGCACAGCTGGAAGTCACTTTGTAACCCACCTCCACCCTAGCTCCTCCTTTCTAACATAATATTACATCTGTTGTCACTGATGCCCGCTCCGCTCTGTAAATCCTTATGCTCTCCACATATTCACACTGAGAGGCAGGGAGGTCCCACAACAGAGCCGTGCCACCAAATATAAACCACTACAGATGGAAATATCAATCTTCTTTGACTACATTGGTCCTGAATTAGGTTTGTTAGTCCGACTAAGTAGGTGATTTCTTTTGGGAATGTGGTATGTCACAGCCAAAATGAAGAAAACAATCAGAAGTTATTAAGGAACAATCATGGCTTGCAGCCCTCTTGCTTTCACTATATTCAG